>JAFEMH010007680.1:0-79896 GCA_022495995.1 Adenophora triphylla var. japonica
GTGAAGATATTGTGTAGGAGAATTGGAAGAGGCCACGGATCTGTCCCATATGTGGAGAAGATTGTCATTTCCTCCACTCTGCTAACTGCTGGCCTGAAGCATTCTGACCATTTTAGCCCACAAACTTCTTTGATGATGACCCCTATAGGTTTCAATTATATGCGATCTTCACTCTTACATCGTTGTTGACGACCTTGACCGTCCATTCCTCCTGTTGTCAGAATGTGATTGTTCCAGTCAAGCGCTCCAACTCGAGATTGGTGACACTCTTTCAAAGTCCTTAGCTGCAGGAATCATATCACATTAAAAAAGAACTGTTAGCTAGTTATAAATGAATAAAAAAAAGGTTATGAGATAGCAAAATAACAGAATTAAACAGCTAAATTGTGACTTACCAATCTGTTGGCTGCGGTATCCCAGAGCTGAACATCCGAATTGTTCAAGCCAATAGAAATGTGGCGCCCGTCGGGAGCCCATTTGACGCTCGTCACGGGGCCCATTTCCTCATCCACGGTGACAAGTTCGGAAGTATTACCATCAGAAGCATCCCAGAGATATACAGTGCTTCCAAGAGCAATTGCAAGAACATTGCTGCTTCCCCAATCTAACAAGTTTAAGTAGTAATCATCTACAAGATCGGGGGCATCTAAAGTCCTCTCAGAAGTCTGCACATAAACAAAGTAAATTCATTCAGCTATAACTAAATTTGGGCATATTGATGAGAAAAAAATAACTTATCTTGAATAATTATTGATACGTACCTGGGGTATGTATCTGCGGGCTTTCACAGCTTTCGGCTGATGAGCTGGTGAAGAGTAATCAGTAGGAATGGCTTCTACTGGTGTTGGTGGCTTGTTCTTGAACGCTAAAATCCGAGTCTTATTCATGTTGAAAGTTTCTGCCAGATGCTTCCTGTAAGCTTCCCTTGAAGGCGAACTGACCGCAGAATTCTCCTTGTCTTTCGTCCCTTCCGTCAGCATATAATGAGCATAATCGAAGTCCATTGCTGATCTATTGGGAATGAATCTATCCAACTGTTCAAAAACAAATTTATCCAATCAGAAAACCATATTCAAACTTTTCCATGGGTAAATCCCCAATTTCTTGAAGAAAAATAGAACACAAAGCCCCGATTTGGAAAAATATATATTCAAGGATGATCTAATTGCACATGATCTGGGCAGAATACCTTCTAAAATCATATTCAAATACTCCAGATTCATAGATTTAAAGGTTACTAATATAATTTACAAGTAAATTGCTGAAAATTTCAAAAATCTCACAAACTTAAATTAGGATAATTCAGTTGGAAAGGCACTCTTAATTTCGTAAACCCAGAACCAAACAGTTCAAACATTTCATCAAAGAAACCGAGCAAAGACCAAATGTAAATTCAAAGATATAATTATCTTACATTCTCTCTGGAGTTCTTTCTCTGAAGAAATTGCTCCTTTAGTGGGCATCGAGACTGAGATTTGTTAGACAAAGAATTCACTGATCCTGCATCCATAATGATTAGCACAAAAAACAAATGTATATAGACAGATATATGTAAAGAGAAATATACACGAAATCCTGCAAAACAGAAATCCGATTAAACAGAAATTGTAATTGAACAAGTAATTAAACCGAACAGGGAAGATTAAAAAGAGATTGCTTGATTGCTTCGGTTGGTCTTTGAATGAAAGACCAATTGATCGAGAGTGAAATCGAGATCGAGAAATGAGAGAGATTAGAGAGAGAGAGAACTGAGTGATTAATCAGGCGAAAATGAAGGGGATTTATATGTAGTATTTGAGAATTAGGGCTTTTTTGTTCTTGAATATAGTAACGGCTAGTAGGGTTAGGGTTTGGAAAGAGGGCAACGCCGTCGAAGGAACTAGTATCCGTTGTAAGTTTATCGGACGAAAATGCCCTTGCATTTTCGGTTTAGGTAGAGGGGGTTCTCTATAATTGGGTTGGAAAAAAAAATCTAAATGTTTTTTTACCAATTTTTTTATTAGTCAATTTATATTTGCAGAATTAAATATTTGAAAAGATTACAAGAATAAATGCTAATCTTTGCCACTGAAATGTATTAAAAAGTAGAGTTTTCAGAATATCTCTAGAATTAAAATAAATTTTAAACATTTATTTGGGAGTATAGGGAGTTATTATAAATGTAGTCGGTGGAGTTCGAGATCGCGCCCTCTTTAAGCTAAAAATTAGTGTGTTTTTACTTATGAAATGTTTCGAAGGACTTCTCGAATTCGACATTTAAGGAAGTTGAGGCGGAGTAGCGCGTACTATATTTGGTGATGGCTGGTGACTCCATTAATCGAAATTGATGTAGTATAGTGGTTTGAAAAATAAATTAAGAGAGAAATAAGTGGATAGTTGTCGTGAGTATGCAAGTAGGTCTAACTTTTGTTTTAAACACAAAAATTAAGAAAATATGTAAGTGTTGTGATTATGAAAAATGAATTAAGAGAGAGAAATAAGTGTATAGATGTCGTGAATATGCAAGTAGGTCTCACGTAATAAACAAGTATTTCAAAATTTCTATTTTTGGAAAGTGCATATTTGATTTAAGTACCAAGTTTGTCACTTGCATGTTGATATATTTACCTATTCGTCCCTAAAGTATTGTTTTTTAGGATTACATTATTAAACTAAGTACTTAATTTACCATGTCATCATTCTGTATCATTTCGTCCAAATTGCCGTTAAAAGTGCCTATGTAGCACGCGATGTCATAGAAATGTTGTGTTTACGTACACTTGGTCAAGATTGGTTGATGTGGTTATAAAAAGGAGGTATAAATGAAAATTATTGAACTATAGACCTCCACCCAAAAATCCAAAGTATAAAGGGGTTAATATTAAAGTAGGAGAAAGAGAATGACAAGTAGGTTTTATCATACATTTTATGTAATAAATCGACTAACAATCTTAATCTGGAACACAAACTAAAAAGAAATTAAGAATCTTAAAATGAGACGGAGGTAGTATTTACTCCTCCGTCCCAAAATGGTTTGTCCCATTTGATTTTTTTGTTGAAGCTTTGATCACAAAATATATGACAATTTAATTATGTTCATGAAATTCTAAAAATTCCTATTGATTCACCATTAATAATATTATCAACAACAACTTTCTTAAAATCATGAACATGATTAATTTCTCATAAATTTGTGGTCAAAGTTCAACAAAAAGTCAAGTGGACAAACATTTTGGGACGGAGGGAGTATTATTTTACAATACAAATTATTTTTCTTAAAAATAATAGATCCTTTCTTATTTTTCTCCCTTTCTAATTTTAACTTTTTCTTTACTATGCCATACAACCTCCCACCACCACACATTGACTAACTCCACCACCTTCCAACTAACCAGCCCCATTACTTTACTACCATCAAAACACAATCACTGCCCCATCACAACAACACCACCCCACCCCACCATTGATTCAACAAAACAAACTTCACAACACACTCATTAGCCGATAGCTGCTTATCCGGATCCGGGCTTAACCTCCGGCCGCAGAGTTTGGGTTAGTGGAGCTAAGTATTTTTGGGTGCTGTTGTTGCAGCACATAGCAGCTGAGAATCACTATTTTGCTGCTGACTAAGCTTGTACGAATAGTGATGAGGTCAGAAATTTTTGTTAAAAAGGTCAAGATTATCTTGGGATGAAAATTACACTTATCATATAGAATTATGGCATAAAAGGGGGTGGGGGGAGGGAAATGATATCACAATCCAATTTTTTTTTTCGAAAATCAAAGGGTCAAAAATGTTACTGTTAATGCACTTCTGAAAAAATAAAAAATTAAGATACTTAAATTGACAATTCCCAAAAATTAAGGGTGACGTGGCCGGTTCATGAAACCGGCGGTTAGCCGGTTTTCAACCGGCAAGCGGTTTTAACCCCCAAATCCTCAATCGGAACCGAACCGGCTAGACCGGTTACGATTTTGACGGTTAACGGTTAACGATTTTCCGGTTAACCTCCGGTTTGACGGTTTGGATCTGCTCGGCCGAGTCTTTGATATTGCTCGGTCGAGCATACCCTTTTAGGGTTTAGGGTTTGAGGGTTGCTCGGCCGAGTCTTTGGTGTTGCTCGGTCGAGCAACCCTTTTAGGGTTTAGGGGTTGAGGGTTGCTCGGCCGAGTCTTTGGTGTTGCTCGGCCGAGCATATCATTTTTCAGTTAATTTTTTAACAGTTTTCGTTAACTTTGTATGTAGTATATTAATTTTATTTTTTTTCAATTTTTTTTGGATAAATAAGACTATTTTAGACTTATGTTTACTACATACATTTTTTGCAAAAAGGTTTATAAAAAAAGTTATGAATTTTTAAAGAAATAAAACTTAACGATTTTTTGAAAAAAGTTAACTTTTAATTTTTTTCAATTTTTTTTTTGGATAAATAAGACTATTTTAGACTTAAGTTTACTACATACATTTTTTGAAAAAAGGTTTATAAAAAAAAGTTATGAATTTTGAAAGAAATAAAACTTAACTTTTTTAAAAGAAACGAAAGTATATAAAAGAAAAAAGTGACGGTACCCTTAAGTTTTATTAATTAAAATACAATTACAACGAGGGTATTGGTAGGAGTGGTGGTGGTAATGGTGGTGGTGGTAGGCCAGATCGTAGTGAGAGCTAGTGGTATTGATGGGAGTGGTAGTGGTAGTCGGTAGGAGTGGTAGTAGTAGTGGTAGTAGTGGTAGTGGTGGTGGTGGTAGTAGTACTAGTAGTAGTGGTGGTGGTGGTGAATGGTGATGGTGGTGATGTAGACTGGTAGTAGTGGTAGTGGTAGCGGTATTAGTGGTGGTGGTAGTAGTAGTAGTAGTGGTAGTAGTGGTGGTGGTGGTGGTGGTGTAGTGGTAGTAGTGGTATTGGTAGGAGTGATAGTGGTAGGAGTGGTAGTGGTAGCGGTAGTAGTGGTGGTGGTAGTAGTAGTAGTGGTAGTAGTAGTGGTGGTGGTGGTGTAGACTAGTAGTAGTGGTATTGGTAGGAGTGGTAGTAGTAGCGGTAGTAGTGGTGGTGATAGTAGTAGTAGTGGTAGTAGTAATAGTGGTGGTGGTGGTAGTAGTGGTGGTGGTGGTAGTAGTAGTGGTAGTAGTAGTGGTGGTGGTGATGGTGGTGGTGTAGACTGGTAGTAGTGGTATTGGTAGGAGTGGTGGTAGTAGCGATAGTAGTGGTGGTGATAGTAGTAGTAGTGGTAGTAGTAATAGTGGTGGTGGTGGTAGTAGTGGTGGTGGTAGTAGTGGTGGTGGTAGTGGTAGTAGTGGTGGTGGTAGCGGTAGTAGTGGTGGTGGTGGTGGTGATGGTGGTGGTGTAGATTAGTAGGAGTGGTAGTAGTAGTGGTAGTAGTGGTGGTGGTACTGGTAGTAGTAGTGGTGGTGGTGGTTGTGGTAAACATAACGGCTAGTTTGAAAAAGTAGCCGTTGGAATGAGTTCTGGCGTTCTGCTCGGCCGAGCATGACCGTTATTGGAAATTAACACACTGGAAGATTATGCTCGGCCGAGCAACTCATATGACTCAACCGAGCAAGTCAAAAACCGGCGGTTGACCGGTTTTTCAAAATTCCAAACCTTAACCGAACCGGCGAATTACCGGTTTCGGTTAGCCGGTTCCGGCTAACCGCCTTTGACCGGTTTGACCTGATTTTGGCCGGTTTTCAACCGCCCAATTGACCGGTTCGATTTATAAAATGGACACGTCTAGGTCAAGTGACCACCCCATAATAAAAATGGAGCCTCATTTAAACCAGATCTTCCATTTCCATTCCACACATGGGTAATGTAGGGGGTGACATTTACCTCCAAATCAAGGCATTTTGATACCAATATCATATTTCAGATATACAGATTATAATCATTGTAAATAAAAAAAATAAAAAAAAAAGTGAGAAAGGGGACATAGTCATAATAATATTTTGTTTAACAACAATCACCATAGATGATGGTACTGACAGTATGTATACATACGATTATATAATTCTGATACAATTTACATTTCTAGCTATAACACTATTACTTGTCTGTATTGCTTTGCTGTTCTTCTTCGCTCGAGAACCTCGGGAGAGAGTTTCTACTTATTGGTGACGAGCAACCAACTCCTCGTATAACCTACTGAACACTAATTTAACAGGAATGCACGCAACTGCAGTGGGCCCCAACTCGGGCTTTAACAACCCATCCACATGTAGCTTCTTCACATTGTTATTCTGTATATTATGTTGTTGGGTAGTTGCAATTGAAGACAAAGTTCTTATCTTTTGGTTCGAAGAAGAAGATAAGCTCATCTTCTTTGCTGCTTTTCTTGCAACCTGCTGCTGCCTTGAAGGGCCCGAGCCCACCTTTCTTGAATTCGATTTTCCAATCAACTTTCTATTGTGAAGATGATCATCGCCATCCAGATTAGATGATGAGAAATGAGGTGGGCGTGGGACCCTACTATTGGCTGTCCGTCTTGCAGTCCTCCACATTGGTTGTTGAATTGTCATCTCATAATCTAAATCCTCTGACTGAAAATCGTCAGCTGCAGCAGCTGCTAGAAGAAGAGATTCAGATGAATAATTTTCTAGGGTTTCAACTGGGATTGGGTGCCCTACGATTGCCATTCCATTTAACTTGCTCATCAGAGAAATCATTGGGACGTGTTCTCTTTGATAGCTAGATTGGACTTTCAAATCCACTTCTACCAAATTATTGGACGATTTTGTCTTCCCAACAAAGACTGGATTATTGTGGTAGTACTCTCTTGTTTCTTCTTCCCAACCACCTAGCCAAGTAGGCTGTGGTGGCTCGTTCCAATGCAAGTCTTCCCAATTCATATTGCTACTACCTAAGCCTCTCGACCCATATCCACCACCCATTTGAGTTGTCAGATTCCTCTCGAGTGAATAATCCACGTCATCATAACCGTATAATCCTTTTGAGGAGAACTTTCTGTCACTTGCATTTGGAGGAAATCTTCTTGTTAAATTGCGATTATTCCTTTTGCCTTTGAGTTGCCACTTGGACACACCTACGCTAGCTGAAATGGGTTCATCACGGAAACTATTAGAAGCTTCCCCAGGATGTCCCAAGTCCTCCGCTTCATCGCTGCTCGTGCTCCCATGTATTTCAGGTCTTCCAAGAGACTTTGGTATTAATTCAATATGTCCTCCAGCATCATCTGAACATGAACACAAGGAGTGTTAGGTTCCAAAATAGACTTTCTATTGTAAGAGACAACAATCCCACTTTTAACATCGAGTATGATCACGAAATGACCAGATATATTCAACCTACTCCCTATGTCCCATAATGAATGTCCAAAAACTTTTTTAAAAAGCTCTTAATCAAGAGGAAATTTGAAAAAAAAAAATAAAAAAAATTAGATAATTATTTTGGGGTGGAGGGAGTAAAATTTAATGCCAGCTTTATATCCCTTTGGATCACCTTCTTATCAAATAGTAACCATAGAATAGGAAAGCAACATAGAATACAACAATTACCCAGACATGGCAACTCAATCACAGGACAAAAAGAAGTGGGCATTCATCAAAAATAACCACTGCAGCTTTCCAACATTAGAAATAGACATGTAACTAAGTGGAGGATAGAGTAATGGGAACATAATTTAGACATATAAGATAACCACCAGATACAAGTAATAATGGTCAAATAGCAGGCCTAGAAAAGTTTAATTCACTGATCACAAGCCTCAGCATTTGTCTAATTCCCCAACCTGCATTTAATAAGGAAGTTGTACACCAAGTTCTTCTAGCTAAACTATCTAAACACATATTGGAAAGTGCAGTGGCCAAAAACTATTCATAGCATCCATCTTGAAGATTTACTTCTAACATTTGCCTGGGATGTCACTAGACCCAGGGACATAATGCAGTCTGCACCTAATATATGCCAAATCCTCAGGTGATTAATAAGGTGGACAACATAAAATAAGGAATCTCACTCAAAACTATTCATAGCATTGTCTTTTGATGCTACTCATTCTATTTACTTCATGTGCCCATAGGAAAACTAAGCCAATGATGTAAAGCAAGCACTGAAAACATAACAACATACAATAGTCCTAGTGCAAAGATAGGAATCATATATATGGCTAGACGTGCTCATCCGGGTACGGTTCCCGGTTCTGTGGAAGGAGGAACCGTATTCAAACCATGTAATTCTGGTTCCCGGTTCCCGGTTTCGATTCCACGGTTCCCATTTATTTATTACTTTCAATTATTTTTATATGTTTTTTAAAATACAATGTAACTGAAAATAGTTAAATAATTAATAGAACTTCAAAATCCATTAGATTTGTTATAAATTCATTTAAAACGATAGATTTTATAATGAAGTGTTCGTTTTTTAACGAATTTGGTTAGTTTTTAAATGAATTTAGTTATGGTTCCCACGGTTCCGATTCTAGAGGATTTCGGTTCCCGATTTTACCCGCCGGTTCCCGGGTATTTTTGAGCATGTCTATATATGGCAACCAGACATGTTAAAGCAACATTTAACTACTTCTAAATGCACCCCGAAGATATGAAAGTATATGCAAATTTGTGGAGGCACAAGTCACAACGCCATGGAGGCCACAAAACAGTACCCCTGATGTAAGAAAAAGAGGATGCGTCACGGGTTTAAGTAAAACAAGTAAAAACAAGAACAAAGAAGTTGAACCTGAAAGTCCGGGCATTGCATCATCAGTATCTGATTCTAAAGAATCAGTCTGAGAAGAATCGGTTTCAGTATCTTCAGTAGATCCAGAAGTGTGCTCCTCACTATGACCAGTAAAATGAGGGTGGTTAGCTTCTTCAAACTTGGAAATTGGTATTTCTGTCTTTAGAGGCAGATTTTCATTATCCTCCAACTTAACACTGGACTTCAATGTCATGCACCCGTACTTGCTTCTCTTCTTATGGTCTACATCTGATGTCTCCTCTTCTCCTGGCACATCTGGACAGATATCGTCATCTGCAGACTGCAACAGCAAGGATTGCTGAACAGGTAATCTTGCACTACTCTCAAGTACTTGAACAAGAGGGCGGCGCTTATCACGCCTCTTGCCAAGGGATTCATCCACCTGAACATCATCTGACCTTTTCCTTTGTCAAGCAATTTTTTATTGTTGACATGACTCACATTTTCTGCTGTAAGGCCACTATCAAGAGTTGCAAGAATGCCATCATCAAGTACAGGTTTATGAGAACCGTTTGAAGTAACCAACAACGGAGGCTTACGCTTTGAAAGGGATGACCTCAGACCAATGTCCTGCAAACCTCTCATCCTAGGTTGCAACTCAGAATTATCATCATCACCACTGAGTTGGTGGCCCTCTTTAACATGTACAAGAAGACCCTTTTTCTTGTCCTCGACTGATAAATCCAATCCTTTATGTTGACTAGGTTTAGATTTCACATGTTTCCCATTGCCATAAGTCAAGCAATCAAGATGTTGCCGAGTCCTTTCTTGCATCATCCAGTAACATAACTGTCTTACCATTAGAGGAACCACCTAATTTCCCATATTTGGTTTCCAGAAGTTGCTTCTCAAGTTCAAGAGCATGAAGAATAGCATCTTCCCTGCGCGCATATTTCTCTCTTTTCTTCGGAGGAATACCTTGTGAAGCTTCAGCCCTTTCGATACAATCGTCAAACTCACCACATCGAAATGGCTTTACACGCTTGGACTTCTCCAAATTGTACCAATCCCTGAATAGGTCGCAGAAAGAACATTATAAGCACAAATTGCAAAGAAAAAAACACAAGTACGGTAAGTGTTCAGTGTAAAGTAAAGGCCAGGTACAAAGGACTGTAGGATGCAGGCTGTACAATACTTGGCAGGAATGAAAGATAATATAGATGACAACGTAAGAATTCACAAATTCAAATGGAGCTCCTGTTCAATAAATGAGTATTTTATACCAAGGTGAAAAATCCTCTAAATTGGAGTAGCGTGCCTCACAATCATGATGACAGATGTTATAAGCAAATTTTGTTTCCACAAGGCGGCTAAAGAAATCCATTATTTCACCTAAAAAGCTAGGCAATAACAGCCCATTGAACAAACAATCTAGAGCTCAACAATGATCTGACTCTTCAGGCCCATGGTTAAGGAACCACCACCACCGGAGAGATCCCATAGTAGCAACTGTGGATTACTAGTTCAATGCGTAACAATTCCATGTCCTGGTGAAATCTCTGTACGAGACAAATCGATATTTTATTTAGTGAGGCGGGAAATATATTTACTTCAGAACATCTACCACATGAATCCTAAATTTGAAAGCTAGAACCAAGGTAATCAAAGTAGCTCAAAATTGCTACTTTAATTTAAATGAATATTCTAGTCAATGAAAATGATTGGTTATTCATCCAGTGAAAATAATGAAAATGAAAATAAAAAACACAACAGAGGCATCCCAAATTTATGACAAAAAGTAATCAGGACCCGACCTTCAGCAAAAAATTAATCAGGCGGCTACAGCAAAATAATCTCAACACTCTGCATTACACAATCAACATGCAGTTTAAGTATAGCAACAACAGAACATACAGAAATGATTATGTATCAGCAAAATTGAGCTAAAAACGAACTTACACACTAGCATCCTCTCTCCCAAGAAGCTTGACCGGAGAGCCAGATCGGGGAGACATGAGATGAGAAGCAGATAGCTCTTCAGGACCCAGTATCTTCCCCGGCCACCACGACCCATTCCGCCTCCGTACCCAAACGATGCTACCAACACTGCAATCCACCAGTCCCGTCTCCGTCTCCGAACTCCCCATTCACCCCACCACAACAAACCCTGCACACAATTATCTTAAGAGTCCTAGATATCGCCGGCGCAACTTATACCAGAAACCTAATTTCGCAACCACCCCAAACAAAAAAATAAAAAAGTCAATGATTGAGAGACTCGAAGCTCAACTGCCGGAGAAGAAGAGGACCCGAGAACCACCACATTTGAAAGAGGATCCGACGACGGATATTGGAACTAGGGTTAGGGTTTCCATCGAAAATTTGGGGGAAATTCACAATCCCTAAGGCATTTTTGAACAAATTCACAAATCAATTGAACGATCGGCTCCGAAAATTCCCTCTCTTTACAATTTATTTGATACAAATATATGATAATTAGAAACAATTTGCAAGAGTTGCATCGATGAGTAAGCGGTCGAGGGAGGGGGTAAGAATCGAGGAGGACGAACCGAGTTGTGTGCGCAATACGCCATACCCGTGCGGGGGCGCATATGGCGCATGTTAGCATTATTAACGCGGTGTGCGCCTACTCCTGGATATTACCAAATACTCCCTCCGTCCCACGTTAGTTGAGACTAACTTCTTGGGCACACCAATTAAGGAAAATAAATAAGATAATAAAAATGTGTGGTAGAAAATGAAGAGAGAGAATGAGTGGAGTTAATAGTAGGTTGGTTGAATAAATTGTATGGTGGAAAATGAAGAGAGAGAATGAGTGGGTGGGGTAGGGTGAATATAAAATATTAAAATTTTTGCCATTTTCGGCAGTCTCAACTAACGTGGGACGGCCCAAAAGGGAAAGAAGTCTCAACTAACGTGGGACGGAGGGAGTATTAGGCCCATCGTCTTTTACCTTAGCTGGGTCGAACCATCGGCCTAAATAATAAGCCCAAGTGGGTTTCATAACGATGAAGGATGTTGAGAGCCCACTACGAAATCGTCCGGTGACCCTCCCCTCGTTACAACACCACTAATTTTATTGGGTCTCATTACAAACTGCACACTTTCTAAAATGGCAAAAAATCTTTACTATTCCACCCACTAATTCTCTCTCATATTTATTTATACTCACAACACCAATCAACTCACTATTTTCTACCCCACTTTCTCTCTCCAACCTTACTTCTCATACTCACAACACTTACTCCACTAACTTTTTTCTTAATTTGTGTGCAAATAGTAAGTGTGCACATTGTAGCGGGAAGGAGGGAGTATGTTTTATTTGTTGTTTCTATGAAATTTTTCTTTGCTTATTTCAATCAAATACCCACCGTGGATTTATGTTTGTGTATCACTGATGTTGAATTATGGTTGAAAGCTCAGTACCACAACGGTCCTTTGTTGGATTTCGTTAGATAGAGACTGACTATGGACGAAATTATTAGGCTGGCAGAGGGCGTGACCCTTGGTTTGTACCATGCGATCTGGGTGGCTAATTTGGGGTACACAAAGATGGAATTTGAGGTGGATTCAAATGTTGTTTTTAATGTAGTGATCTCATGTTCAAATGGTTCTTCTGAGTTGAACAACCTTTTTAGCGTAGGGATATGATTAATGCAAATTCTTTTTTTCTCTATGCATTTAGTTTATCAAACGCAAGTGTTATGGCCGATGTTATTTCTAGGGCTTCTTATGTTAACAAAAGCCCCACCACTTGGGTTGAGCATCCGTCACCACCTATAGATTGCCAACTCCAATCTTTGTGTGTTTGCTAATAAGACCATCTATCCGAGATAAAGGAAGTATCACTTACTACTGTATTAGTTTTAGTGAAACACTTAGAAATGGCTTGCAGTTGGAATTGGGTGCACAAGTGATTTTTTGGAGCCAGAAATGGAGAAAACATATATAGTGCTGACAATCAATCTGTGTGATAAACTTTCTTTAATTGTTAGTGTTGTTAATAATAAATCAATAACAACTTTTAAAATTTCATAAAATGTTCTAATTTCTCGTTATTGTATGGTCAAATTTCATAAAAAAAAAGTCAAATTGTGCACTTAGGTTGGGGACGGAGGGTGTATATGCAACTTAAAACTTTATCCGGATTGTAATAATGTGGCCATGAAATGGTGGGGGAAAAAAATTATAGTTTAAATTACAGACCGCCACTGAGTACTACACAAACAATATCAAGCCAGATATCCTACATCATTCAGACACCCAATATACGTTGCGTCATCAAGAGGAGATAATGCAAATGTAGCTCCAAATGATAATTGCAACCTCCAAACCAAACAGTTGGGAAATAATAAAAAGCTATTTAATCAACTGTTGAAAGTATATTTCCCTGAGCACATTGTACAAGCGATTTAACATGCCTTAGTCTTTTATTATTTCACAGTCAAATTACCCTGATATTACTTTAATCAACTGTCAAACCCAAATCAACTGTCAAACCCCTCATAGTAGCTAGTAAAGGTATAAGAAAAGAGACAACTTACCATGCCAGAAAGAAACACCTCAAAGAAGTAAAGGTCTCCTGCCAAGTCTATCAACAACAACCAGAAACAGCTACACCAGCCATAATCAACTATAAAAAGGCAAACATGATATCAGGAAGAAACCATAAACTCTCATGATAGAAAAACCAATTCCAATATCATTGTAACAATAACTGGTGTGTGCAAGGAAGAAAGAGAGAGTGAGGGAGAGAGAGAGATAGAGAGGTCTCTAATGACCCTCGAGAATCTACCTTCAACACCCCAAGTACATTGGGGGCCCAGCTGAGATATCAAAGGTCACGATTTAATAGGCTCAAAGATGGGGCATAGCTCCTTATATTGATGAAGAAACAAATAGTAGTGTTTAACATAAAAAACTACCTTTGACTAGGCTGTTACAATTTACAAACAGATAGTAGTGTTAAAAGCAAATGCCCGTGAACAATCATGAGAATGATATTTATCAAAAGCATCGTGTACAATATCTGGCTATAATACAATTCAGGGACAGATCAGTCCACTGTCAAAATGCTATATATGCTAAGCTTATCGCTTAACAGCTCTTTTATGGCTCCCCTCCCCACACCCAATCCCAACAACACCTTTCTCACTTTCTGTGGCCAAATACAATCAAGTAACAATACCAGTTGGGCAATTTATAAACAGTGAACTAGGAGCAGCTCCTTTGTGGTTCAAGTTTCAGAGACTTTGTTCATAATGACAGAGGCGTAATTTGCAATAGTTGCCTCTGGAGACTGCCGGAGACGTCCAATGATAGGGAAAAGCTCAGATGAGCGCAGAAACTGTCTACACGGTGGATGTGCACACATCTTTGCCAACGAGAAAAGAGCTATTTTTAGCGGTGAGTCATTATTTGCATCTCTCCTGCTTGGGTTGAGTGCCACCTTGGAACAATCTGCGACCAACTTCAATAGAGCCTGAGACATTTTATAAATCCCGTTAAAATAATCACAACAATACATTTCAATCTATCAAGGTATACCTATTACAGTGTTTTTTATACAAAGGTAATATAAACATGAAATGTAGTAACCTGCATTGCTCCTTTAGAAACAATATCTTCACACAACTTGTTGGAATTGCGAACAAGATTACTCAGAGCACCTGAGGCGTTTGATTTTGTTTTGTCTTCCTCAGCCGAGCACAATAAATTTGTAAGTTGAGGTATACATCTCCGGAGCTCATCATACAAGAAGTCGTTGTGATAAGCAGCATTGCCAATCTATATTCATTGGGGGAGGGATTCATTAGTTAGTAATCTACAGAAACAAGCTAGAGAGAACAGGTAGACTAAGTTGCAGCAATTCTGAAAGTAAATACAACATCATAATTTCAGGAGTAAAACTCTTACCGCAAAACAAGCAAATTTCCGTGTGCGTTTATCGGGATCAGCGCATCGATCAACAAGAAGACTAATGATCTGATGTTTTGCCTAAAGAGCAAGCAGGAAGAAATGCATAATGGTTCAGATTTTCATATCTTTGAGAAATATTGAAAAATATATCAGGTACAGTTCAAATTAGCATAGCGTAAGTTCTATTTAAAAATATACTTATAATATATGTATATATATCAACAAGTTGTGAATAAATAACTTATATAATTGTTATTGAGCAATGAATAGTTGATGCTTACCAGTGAGCTATAGAAGTAGGAACTGTGCCGGCACATGTTGCCAATGGCGCTGCAAGCCTTGGCACGCACATTGGGATCTTCATGGATAAGAAAGTCCTTCATGAACTCTAAGATATCTGCCCCATTGATGTGCTCGTAGAAAATCTGCCTCACACAGATATTTTGAGTTAAGAATACTCTTCTGCAGAACTAGGTTCTTAAAAGTTTCAGTACCACGACTGAAACATATGCAGAAATTAAAACTTGACCAGGAATCTCTACTAGAGGCGGCTCATTCTTTAGGCTAGTAATCTGGACAGACCAAACAGGTCAAAGAAGGAGATCACATTGGCATATCTAAATGTCAGGAATCCAACAAAGATAGCACCAAATATGCTAATGCAAAATGACATGCCCATCATATGCTTCACAGAATATTGTATATATACTTACCACTGAAAAAGAACTGTAACTCACTTAACTGATCCTTACACCTAAATATGTACTGTGATTGAGCGTGAGAAGATGACCAAACATAGAAATGACCAAATCAGTATTCAGAATCAGATTGTGAAATCTAGAGTCGCTCTTCACTAAATTTGTTGTGCCATGGAAAATATTCAAACATCAGTGAATGTGAATTGTAACCTTCCAGCCTAAAATGACAATCAAGATTGGAATACTGTAGAGGTTATGACATTAGACTGCAATTATAAAACAAGAACCAAGATTTTATGTGGCAGTTCTTTTTGTATCATTTTTGACCCATGCTGAAATGGAAAATGGATTCTATGAAGCCAAGGACTTACCTTATCCATACGAGCTAGATCAGAAACTATCATCAGAATATCAAGTGTGACTTCTCTTGGACATGTCCTGTCTAGCAACTTTTTCATTCTGTTTGAATCCAACAAGCCTTTGGCAAGAAGTTGCATCACCAGAGCTCGATGGCATGTCATTTTAGCAACAAACGCAACAGGTCTTGCAACATCTTTCAATTCCATGTGTTCCAAACACTGTATAATATAGGATGGGACTCCTACCTGCAACTTCAAAAGCCACTATTAGGAACTACTATATTTAACAGAGATACAGAATGCTAAAACTACTTAAGTAATGCGTGAGCTTATTTGACAAGATTTGTTAACATGCTCGTTTGCACAGCGGAGATAAAAATATGGAGTAGAAGATATATCTCTTTGTAACTTTTTCTTACTACCTCTGTCCCAAAATGAATGACCTAAATTATTCATTTGGGGACGGAGGGAGTAAGTAGCTTCAAACTTACCAAAGATGTCATTTCCAATACAAAATTCCACAAAAGTCTAAGAAGAGAACGGGGAATAAAGCTAAAACAGAAAAGTGAGCACCCAAAGCACAAGAAGAGAAACATAGAAAGAAAGATGAGATTGACCTCTATAAGGATTTGAATGTACTTTCCCATGCTTGCTTCTATTGCTCTCACCATGTCCTTGTCTTCTGCACAAACCTTACCCCCAGGTGAACCCATGTTAAGAAGAAATCCGCTATTGACTGAAGCTGCAGCAGATGGCAAGCCTGGTGCACTTTGTACAGCCACAAAAGGAAACGCCAAGAGATCAATCACTACATTGATTATATCCCTGATCCCATCCTTCCCTCCACCAGTCCCGCCCCAGCTCCTTATACTCTTAAGATGTACAGCAGATATCAAAGCAGAAATTTGTTTGACGTTTTCACTCCTAAGTAAAATTTGCCGGAAAGTTGTAACACCGCCAGAAAGGCACTGGCATATTGAGGAAATTGTCCATATAACCCCAACAGGTGACAGCCCAACTTGATCTTTCATCTCGGGTCCTTCTGATGAAGCGTCTGATTGTTGGTTGGTCAGTAAATCAACAAGAAATTGAGGGATGCCGCTGGCACACAACTGCTGAACAGCTAACGGTCCTCCCCACTTCAGCCTAGACTCTAACAAACCAACACAACCATCCCTGAGGCCATGCCAGTAGGAGAGCATACAGTTGTGTGTGTTTGACGCCCTTCCATTTTCATCTGCTGACTGAAGCCTGATATGATCACAAAGTGTTGCGGTACGAGGAATTAAAGGCACAGCTATTTCAGATATAGAAGATTCGACAGAAGTTATACTTTCAAGGGACAAAATGGATGCAAGAGCTAGCATAGCAGATGCACAATGAGGTTGAAACGAATTTTGCATCCTATCATCATAAGAATAATGGTGTGCAAGTACAGAAAGACGAGATAGCTGCTTTTTTGAAGATGATGTGAGCATAAATAGTGAAGAGTTTCTCCCAGCAGATTTAAATGATTGTGCAACTGTAGCAATGATAAGGCACGAATGCAGAACCACAACACTTGGGTTAGCTAATCTTTTTGTCGGATTACTTGCGTCTCCTGTTTGTTGATCTCTGTTCAACGAAGCGCAAAACGATAGGATGGAGAAGATCTCTGAAATTATTGTACCGTCACCTCCACCACTAACAACTGTGGTGACCGGTAATGAACTGGGCAGACCACACAGAATACTAGGAACTGTGTTATTATACAGGCAACATCTTAAGACGAGCTGAAACAGGGAAAACAATTATGTTGACATTTCAGATGTGAAGTTTGATAAGGACTAATATCAAGGTATTGGAACAAACTACTTCCACAAAGTTTAGAATGCATATGATAAGCTTAAAATAAGGGCAGGAAAAAGCAATAAGATCACTGCAAAATAGGCTCAGTAGCATTCCCTAGGCACTTTATAACAATTTGAGCAAGAAGCCAAGAACATAGTAAAATAAAACTACTGTATCTTCCTTCAGACAACAAGGCAGTATGCGGGTTCTGAACTTATGGTTGGCATGTTCAACAAATTGGGAAGTGACAGAAATTCAAATCAAACTTTTAAGTGTATCATTCATAGATAGGTTGGTTAACAACTAACAAAATTGAAGATTTCCAATTTCCATTAAGATTATGGCTCAAGTTGTAATTGAAGATCGAATAAGCAGCTTAAGTTGTGGGAGCTAGTGGTTTCAAGTAATAGTATTTCTTCCAACTGGTAAGTTATGCATCTCTCAATGCTTTCAGGGGGTCTCACATGGCGCGTTCAACACTTGATACAAAGTTTTGATCCGAATTATGAGCTAAAGCTTTCAGGACAACTTCTGATTCAATGGTCTTAACCTTTGGAGAGATTTTAATATTTTTAGAGCCTCTTAATGAACATCTTCACATCTATCTGCAGTAAATACACAAAACGGAACTGATAAAATACTTAGGAATAAGAAATATGAACCTGGATACCAGCATACAAGGCAGCCTCGTGACGTTGATGAAGACAGTAGTAAATAGCAACCTGTATGGCTTTAGATCTGAGAAATGCTCTAGTCACTGCATCAACGACCTTTGCTGAATCCGGCCCAAGCTGTGAACCACAGTCATGGCCGTTAATGTCACGTCCGACTAAAACCTGTTCATGGAAGGAGTTTAGCGGAAACAAATATGCACATCCTTTGGTGGCTAGAATTTCAAATGCATCTATTAGTGACCAAATAGCCCTGCAGGCTTCACAGGCAGCACGCAACAAATTCGAAGAGCCGGATAAGAGGCCTGTGCCAGAAGTAGCTAAGCTGAAACACAGAAGATCTGCTAGGCCTACTGTTTTGGCATTGTCCAACATTTCTCTAAGAATTCCATTTATTGATGAAGCGGAAACCGCCTCTGGATCAGAAGAAACTGAAGATGCTTTGAGACCCTGCGCAACTTGGCATAGCATGATGGTTATGCAAGCAGTGGATTCATATGGAACTTTTCCAGTTGTATCTTCTATACCACTAGAAACCTACAGATTCAAAAATAAAATGCTAAAAAGCAAGTTGATAAACAGTTACATTGAAAATAAATTTGCAGGTAAAGAATAACCTGCTTATACAGTTCCACCAACGAAACCCAGTGCCTGAGATATGAAGCCCCTATACCACCTCCACAGTTATCAACCAACCTTTTTACAATCGAGAAACACTGGCAAAGAAATTACAACCGTATCAGTGTTCATCAATGAGCTATACAAAGGCTCATAAACATTTGAATTTTTTTCCAAGCGAAAGCAGTAATTTTTGAGAAAGCCAACAGTACTGTTAAACATTAAAATCTTAAGAAGTACTTAATACAATTTTCCTTTGTTTAGAATAGGGAAGCTCTGCGGAAAAAAAAATTAGTTGCTTCGAGAAGAAATTCTTGCTCAAGCTAAAAGCAATTGAGTTATTGACTACATCCAATCCTGTGAGTTTGTTGCACCAGTTGGTTGCAAATTCAGCTAGTCATATTTCTAAACATTGCAGTATGAAGGGGAAATATTAACCTCAGGATTCAGGGGCCTGAAGCTTAAGTTACGTTTTCAGCAAACAGGGGAATTTGTTACAATTACCTCCATTAGCTAGAACACTAATATGAAGAGAGGCAAACTATAATCATGTGCCATAAGAGCATATGATTTTAAAGCACTAATATATCTCAAGGAACAGGTGAATATACCTTTGCCAAGATTTCATTGTGACCAGACGATTTCAGATTAACAAGAACAGAAGTGAAGCCAAGAAGCTCCAATAGTATTTCGTCAAGCACCCCTGTATAATTGATTGCACGAGCATCCACCAAGTTTGAAAGAATTCTCAGTGACTGATTTGAAGTAAGAACATTCTGATCCCTGTACCGTTTAGAAGTTAAACAGTCAACGATAAGATAGAAATCACAAAAATATCAGGACAAATCTGAGATAATACATCAAATAATTGACACTTAATAAATGAGGCATGTGAGAGGTGATGGAAGAGCTAGCAGGGTTTTTTAAGAGGAAATATCTTAGGAGAGAATCCACCAGTTCACAGTTCATACAAGTCTCTAATACTATCAGATGCAAACTTTATACCTGTTAGAATCTTCAGACCCTTTGCACCAGCTTTTCAGGGGCAGCAAGATAACTGATAGCGCTTCATTGTCTTGACCAATTAACTTTGCACCCTTGACCGTGCGGGAGTTATTTTCAAGTCTGTCCAATACTTGGCAACCTGTATATATGTAATTCATGTACGTGTAAGCTGCAGTGAATCCTTACAATTGACTTGCATCCTCTCCTCAATGTATACACAGAGAGCAAAAGAGTGCTGACCCTGGTAGCTAGGGATAGCTTGGTTAAGTGTATATCATTACATTTGGAACATCAAGGTGTTCTGTGATTTAGCCATATAGACTATACCAGTACCATAAAACACAAGTTGTACATAATTGTTTTTTAGTTGCTAATCTCAAATTAACCTTTAAATTAAAAAAATAAAACACTTCAAATTTACAGTTCTCAATTCTCACTGAAAGGGTGAACAACCTACAAGATTATGGCATGTTCATTTGTGACACCTCGACACGCATACCTTTTTTCTGACAAATGAATAGCATATTTTATTTTTATTTTCAAAAAATAAAAGATGTATACTTTAATTAACAGCAATGTTGGCTTGCCAATATGGCTTCCATCTATACAACAAGTTCCCAGTAAAAATGAGTCACGTTCAAATCACATGTCTGGCTACAAAGGATGCAAGTGCAATCTTGGTTAACAGGAAGATCAAAGTTAGTGATTATCGTGTAATAGCCAAAAGTAGCAGAAAAGATGATAAAAAGCAAGTAACATTTTTTTTCTAGGACTAATATGAATTCTACAAAAACACCCCTCTTAACCCCAATTATATTCGCCTCTCCTGGAATCTCTCGGATCAAAATTCAAAACCCTAATCCAAACTCTCTCTCTCTCTCTCTCTCTCTCTCTCTCTCTCTCTCTCTCTCTCTCTCTCTCTCTCTCTCTCTCTCTCTCTCTCTTCTTTACCATCCCCACTACTGCCCTTCCCACCATCTGCACGACTGCACCCAACCTCTTCCCCCCGCCCACCACGTCCCTTCCGCCAGCCAGATCCTCCCTCGGCACCTTCCTCTTTCTTTCGTCATCTATATCTACATCCTTATGGCTAGGGGTGAAAGGCCAACCAAGATCGGATATAGTTGGTTTTCCGCGAAATCTATTTCAGTAGAGCGTATGATGTCGACGGCCCGAGGTAGAGCACTCAATGAGCTAGGGTGGCCTCATTTCGCCTTACCAACCCCAAGGAAACTCCGAATACAGGCTCTCAACTCCCATATCTACTCCCCCGCCCCCTGCTCCTCCAACCCCCCCCTCCTCCCCCGTGGTAATTTCTTAGTCTGTTTTTCTCCCTTTCCCCTACGTCTATCGCCTTTTTGCCTCTCTTTTTAAGGTTGAAATCAGTGGGTTTGGTGCTTTTAAGGCTACGTTTAAACCTCTATTGCTTCATGTTTCCAGCCGCAGTCGATTTAGTCGTCAAGGTAGCTTGAAGCGGATGCGGGATAAGTATTCAGCACCCATGACTCCCTGTCGCAATGGGATACTGGTGTTGATACCTTGTCTCATTTCTGGATGAAGATCTCCAGCTTGAAGAAATAAACCAGATGGTAAATGTTTTTTTGTTCTTCAGCAGCAACAACAAAGCCTTAGTCCCAAAAGGTGATGTCCAAGATTGTGTCAACTATCGATGGATCAAACTAATGAGCCATACCATGAAACTTTGGGAACGAGTGATAGAACAAAGGCTAAGGAGAATTGTGCAGATTTTGGATAACCAATTTGGATTTATGCCCAGAATATCGACTATAGAGGCAATCTATCTTATGAGACAAATCATGGAGAAATATCAGGATAAAAGGAAAGATTTGCATATGGTATTCATTATTTTGGAGAAGGCATATGATAAAGTCCCAAGAAAATTACTTTGGTTGGCTTTAGCAAAGAAAGGTGTTTCAAAGAAATATATTGATATCATCAAGGACATGTATGATGGAGTTAGTACAGGTGTACGGACCAGTGGTGAAGACAGAAGAGTTCACTATTACGACTGGAGTGCATCAAGGTTCTTAGCATGGGAAGAAAAACATATGTAGTTTTCCGTTTGAGGTGGAGACATCGTGAGTGGACACATTATTGCATTGAGTTGGACTCGATACAGTATTGAGTTGGACTCAATATTGTAAACATTATTGAGTTGGACACAATATTGTATACAACATTGAGTTGAAGAAAATATTGTATTTAGTTGACTCAATATTGTATTCTAGATCCAGAATTGGTGAGGGTATTTCAGGAAGTAAAATCTAATGAATGTCCTTCGTGTGTATTTTTGATTGGTAGGGTCCTTTGTGAGTAGTTTGTTTCTGTTTTTAAAACTTTCTGGTAGTTTACCCTTTTTTCTAGGTTGTGAAACATTGTGGGAACGCTACTGGTCAGCCCTTTACTATATACTCCCTCCGTCCCGCCCGAAACTTCACATTTTACCCAAATGGGTATCCCGGTAGAAGCTTCACCTTTTCTAAAATGGTAATAAATGTGGGCCCCATTTGTCAACCCCGCTCACTTTTTCCTCTCACATACTTAAATTGTGGGGCCCACTTGTCATATCCACTAACTTTTTCCCCTCGCATATTTAAATTGTGGGCCCCACTTGTCATATCCACTCACTTCTTCCCTCTCACAACCCTTCTCCCACTCATCACTTTTCTTAATTTACGTGCTTCACCAAAATGGTGAAGCATCGGGCGGGAAGGAGGGAGTATATATGAACATAATAACTTGTAGAATTAAGAAAGTGCTGAAGTAGTATAGAAGTGAAGCTCGCAATAAAACGATGAAGAGAATGCTCTACAAACAATAAAAGCAAATACCCAAACAGAGTAATACATAAAAAGATGGAAATATGAAAAAGTTGTTTTCGATTTATGTTACATACCTGACTGGATCTGATCGTCGTGAGTTGTAGCTGTGTGAGGTGAAGAAGTGGCTGTGTTGGGACTATTTGATTGGATATTCGTCTGAAGGCTGTTAAGACTAGCATTTTCATCAACAGCAGCAGGAGAACGGCTTTTGCCTGCAAAAAAACATCTCAAGTTAGTTACAGTTTTCAGGACTTAACTAACTAGGGTATCCAACTATGCCGTACTTTCAGGACTAGCATTACTAAACCCAGTTGTTTGCATGTTTGCTTCCCCTTTCCAAGCTGCATCATATCCCCTGGCAGCAGCAGTTGTAGCACGGAACTCCTGCCAGGTTTTCACAAGATATGAAACTTTCTATAGTTTTATACCTAATGGCGCAAGTCAGTGCTGAACACTTAATATGAACACCAGAAGAAAATTACCCTAGCCTCAACATCTTCAATAGTTTCTTTGACAAATGGGTGCTCAAGAAGAGCAGGCCAGGTCAGCCTATTTTGTGGAACCTGTTCACCGCAATTCAATCATAGTAGAAGAAAGCCATTAAAATTGCACACAGCCAATATACTAAATAGGAAATAAATGTTTGGATGCAAGACCTTATTAAGCAAACCCTTCAGGAAGCTTCTGAAATTTGAGCTCATGTCATCTGGATATTTAACTGGGTCCTGAAAGTAGAGCAACAAAATCAATTTGTATATACTGACTTTAGTAGAATCAATAACAAGGGTCAAGTATATTTACCTTAATTATGTGCCTGATAAGCGCATATACTGAATTTGTGTAAAATGGTGGCTGGCCAACAAATAATTCGTACCTGAATATAAACATGATCAGCTAGAACTTTTTTTAATGAAATTAAGGGACGATACACTGATGGAGTGAATGGCAATTAGCCGCTACAATGCGTCACAGGATTTTAAAGAATCTGGAAGCAGATTATTATTGAAAACATTTCAGATATATTTTACTTTGTCTTTCAGAATATTTCATTAGAACAGATACTGCATACATTCGGTAAGGACGAGACAGATCCCTTTGCAAGCAATGCACACCTAGCAAATCTGTCTAACGGCACAACTGACAGGAATGTTCATGAATAAACAATATACGTAGGCTACCAAGAAAAGGGTAGAGCTAGCCTATGCTCTAGGCTACGATTTGGGAAAAATGGCAGTGCAGATTTGGGTCTCTCAGATGCTTCCATGAACAGAAAATAAGGATCTTCAATGTGCTATAGTTGAATGTGGCTTTATGTAGTTTGCCAAAGTTACAGAGACTTTTTGGTTAATAAAGAAATGTTTGGGAAAGACATGTCGGAAAAAGCTTACTGCAACATTCAAAAGTAAAGATATCCATGATATTTTATATATCTGTTACATATTCATGGATATGCCTTGCCACTAAGATGCTGAAGGTTGGCAAGCCAATACCACCTGCCCATGTGGACACAAGGCATTCAAATTTTTGTCGATATATCATAGTTTAAAGTCCAAGTGGAGACTTATGTGGAAAATAAATATAACCAATATGCTGTAAGCAGGAGTACATACAGAATGACACCAAGAGACCACAGATCAGCTGTATGGTTGTATGGTTGTTCTCGTACCAATTCCGGAGCCATGTACAAAGGAGTACCTGAATACATAGATTCACAAATATTTGAGCAACCAATGGAAAGCGAAAAGAGTTTCTCACATATTTATCAGTGAGCTAAATACATTGCACTTGCAAGTTACAAGGTAAGCTAACATTACCTTTTATGGAACGCAGAACAACTGTGTTAGTTGACATTGCACGTGCAAACCCAAAATCGCAAAGCTGAGTCATATAGAAAAAGATTATGCATAATTGATTGCTTAGAAGAAATGATGTGCACAATTAAATATAGGGCTGAGAAAATCCCCACATCTTCAAGCAACAACCAGCATTTGTACCACATAATTATATCAGATACATCAGCAGGTTACAACCTATATTCAATATAGGCATTTGCAAATGTGTTTCCTCTCTATGAATGTGTAGAACTGAGCTCTGAGCTCCTGCAGGTGTTTGATATAATCTGGAGGTATTACAAAAGGTCTAACTCTTCAATACTGTCGTATTAAATAATATGCCAACTTCATGTCTATCTTAATGAACTCTTCTGATGTCCTTGTCTTCTAAAACCAAGGTCCACTAAGATAGAATGGCATTCAGTCTAACTATAAGACTTTTCAAGGTAAAGGTAGATCCTTTACCACAATGACCTCTCATCTCGCTCATTGATCACTCCTTCTGACACACAAAGAGCTTAGCCAACTCAACATGCCACAAAACAAGAGCTCCATAGGAGGGAAAAATTACTTAGGAGGCGGAATTCTAGATTATAAACAATATGGCAAAAGCTGCACTTGGGATGAAACTAATTGTACCTCAATGGTCCAAAATTAAAATATCTAATGACATTGGCTCAATCGTCTCACATCTCATAACATCTACAAGTTGATAAAATGCTTTGACAAATGATTCTTAAGCCATTAACAGGTTAACTGAAATATAATAAAGCAACTAAAACTAGGGAAACTACACTAGCCAGTTGGCATGAAGAAGTTTAACATTCAGTATCCCTTCATTGTTTTCCATTTAACCATCTCAAACACCAAAAAAGCATCTAATGACGAAGACTAAAGGATCATGTTCCATATACAGCATGTTCAGACCAACCAAGTTACCTACAAGAAATGCTGACTAGCATGTCAAGTTTGTTTATCCAATGGAGTTGAGGCTTACAAAATCGATCAGTGTCACTCAGCTTTATAAACTTATGAGAGTAAATGAATCAAGAACCAACTTCAACAGTCTAAGACTCCAAATTACTTGTAAAATCTTAAAAAGAACAAAATAATAATGTTGGTTGTGGGAAATATTTTGAAGTGCAACATAATACACCATAGAATTTTACGATTACAGTCTGCCACATGTTCAGAAGAAAAACTAAAGAAATGTTTCAGCCAGCTAACCTTAACAACAGAGCCAGCGCCAATGAGGATATTCTGCGGCTTCATGTCACGATGAATTATACGATTGGAATGTAAGTAATGCAAAGCTCTGACCTGAAAGTTTCACAAGAAAATGATAATATATTTAACGATAAACAGAAGAAAAAAAAATGAAACGTATGTACACACACACACATACGAAAAGGTGGAAGATAAACAACTGTTAATTGCATACCAACTGCTTTGCGATTGCCTGAACTTGATCTTCGGGGAGGGACTTGTCATCCTCCAAAATTTCAAAGAGTTCACCCTGAATATTACCAAAAGTACTTCAACATCCATGCAATACAAGCATCACTCAAATAATCTTTCACGAATACAAACATTAATTGTGCTTCTACACAATGCTAACACTGGTATACGTTGATAAACTGAATCTACAGGTGTAACGTGTATACATACACAAACACACACACACATATTGAGAGAGAGAGAGAGAGAGTAGCTCACCTGAGCAAATTCTGTGACAACACAAAACTCCTGTGGGCTTTCAAACGAGTCAAGCATTTGGATTATATTTTCATGCTTCAACTTTCTCAGAATCTGCATTTTATTGATATTTTCCAAAAAATAAAGATTAGCAAAACACAGAAATCACCCACTGACAAACAAAACAGTGGGCAAGACCGAAATGCAAATCATTCAATTGCGCACAACAAGGAAAGTACCTCAATTTCCTGTCTTAAATTCTGAATATCCTTGTCACTTTTACCGTGCTTGAGTATAAACTTCATCGCCACAGTCTGTAAAAAAAGGGCCCAATTAACCATTTACAAAACAATATTAGACAAAATATTATACAGCTAATAATTAGAAGATAAAGATAATGTAACAGCTTGCCTGGCCGGTGTATTTCCTTCTTCCCTTGTATACTTTCCCAAACGAGCCTTCTCCGACCAACTCTATCACGTGATAGTTCTCGACACCCATATTCTGGATCTACTGATTAAATTAACTTAAATTCTGACTAGTAACATCAAATTAGTGATAAGTAAAATTGGGCGACAAAAATGCAGAATCGCGAATTAGATTAACAGATAGAACCCTAAATTGGAGGCACGCTAAAAAGTACGATCGAGAGTTTACAGAGGGGATTACCTGGAACAATGAGTCCGAGATGCCGGAGATTGGCGAAGGTTGCCGAGGATTGGCGAATGTTGCCGGTGGAGTCAATCTGAGAGAGAGAGAGGGGGGGGGAGGAAAGCGGTGCGTTTGAAATGTTGAAGTGCAAAGCTTTTCCCGCTCAGGTGTTTTTTCTTCCCATCTTGAAGTGATTTGACATAAAGAGTAATTTACCAAAATGCCATTCTTCTTTAAAATGATGAATTACAATCTACTCCCTCCGTCCCACCGATCTTAGAAATTTTTGAAATGGCACGGGGATTAAGGAAAAGGTAAATATTGTGAGTGTAATTTAAAAATAGGAGAGAGAATGAGTGAAGGGAATAGTAAATTATAATGGTGTTGTGAGTATTAAAATAATGTAGGAGAGAGAATGAGTGAAGAGAATAGTGATTTAAGGTTTTCATTTTGAGAATTCTTAAGATTAGTAGGACGCCCAAAATGGAAAGTTTTCTTAAGATCGGTGGGACGGAGGGATAGTATCTAGTATAGTATTAGTATAGTATAAATGGGAACTTGTCATTGCTACAGTATAATGAACAGTTTCAATGGCCAAATTTCTCATTTTGCCCTCACTAAGTTATCTCTTTCCCATTTTGTCCATAAAAAAAAAAATTAAATTAAAAAAAAAATGTGTCATCCGATGAATCACCTCCCAACAATTACTTTCAATTCCCTTCACTAGCTTGTTTATTATGATCTTACTATTTTTTGCCTGTTGTTGTTGGTGTTAGCGATGATGGCAATGGTAGTCATGGTGGTGTTAATGATAGTGGCGATGGATGTTGGTGTTGGGGATTGTCTAATGATATAATAATGGAGAAAGGGGTTTTTAGTTTAATTTGAAACCATGTGATTAAAATTGAAGTACAAAAATTAAACGTATTCGGCATTTACAAATTTAACCGAGTTTTCTAACGATTTTGTAAAAATTCATCTACTTGTAAATTTTTATTAACTTCAGACTATTAATCGCTTAATCGCAATTTTGAAGCATCACACTTTATTTATAAAACAACCCTCAAGCTTTAACTCTTATTTGTAGTTTATTTTAAGAAAAAAAATCATTTTTTCAATTTTTAAGAAAGTCAAATTTTTAGGGGAAATAGCACTTTACTGCCAGTAAGTTTACACAAAGTTGCAATGTAGTACCTAAAATTCCATTTTTTGCAACTTAGTACACAATGTTCACATTTTGTTGCAATACATGGCAAAAAATGGTTGATACTCGTAGAAAGATAACGAAATAGACAGAAAATAAAATAAATATCTATCAAATTCACATTTTGAGGCCAAAATCTTACAAAAAATGCGTTTTTCTTTAAGTTTAGAAAAAATGAGTTTTTTTTCCCCGCTAGTGCCAATGTTAGTGTAACAAAGTTGTAATAACCCAAAAATTATCGAGAATTATTTGATAAATTGGTAAATTTTCAATTAGGCTTTTAGAGGGACTAATAATTATATTGAAGTTTCTAAGAATTATATTATGTGGGTTAAATTATTTAGATGGGTTGGGCTTTGGTATTGGGCTTAGGTTTAGTAGAGCCCTTTTATAAATACTCATTTTTGTAATTATTTTAGTAATTAAATTGTTTTTTTAATTAAATTATTTGAATTACCTTTTTAATAAAAAGGATTGGAAGTAATGGGCTTGAGTTATTATTGGACCAGAAATTGTAAATTTGTGTTAATTGGGCTTAAGTAATTTGTGGGCTTAAAAAAAAAAAAAAAAAAAAAAAAAAAAAAAAAACCCTACATATATATATATCTCTTTTTAACCTAATAAACCTCATTAATTAAATCATTGAAATAAAAGAAATAGAGAGAGGGAGGCGGCACATTATTCTTTGCCGTGAAGAAAGAAGAAGCTGTGTGTGTGCTGTGTGATGTGAAGAAAAGAGGAAGAAACATTTGAGAAGAAAAACCAAGGTAAAGTAAGGAATTCTTTCGTCCCATAATTATTATTTTCGAATTTTAAAAGAACCTAGAAACTTTTGAGATTAGATTGAGATTTTTATTATGAATATTATTGATTAATGAAGAATTAATTTAAGGACATTAAATTGAATTAGATATGAATTTTTGAAATTCTAAAACTATTTAATTCTAGGTTTAGCCATTCTTAGATTGTAATGGTTTAATCTTAAGGTTTATGTAATAAATTAAGGGTTTGATTATTGGGAATTGTAGGTTATAATGATGTAACCCTAACCCTAATTCATATTATTTTGAAATTAAATCAATCTCAATAAATATAATTAAAAGTATTTTTATTAAAAGAATATATAAATTAAATGATGTATTTAATGTTTGGAAAATAAAAAGAAGAACAAAAATCATGTTTTTGAACCACCATGGATTCGGCCGAATGGCCTAGGTAGGTTTTGGTTTTGTTTTGTTTAAACCGTTAAGTGTTTGGCCTATTTTGATAAAGCACAGTTAGTTTTCAAACTGAAAAGGGACCAAACTGCAGAGTTTTCAAAGCTGAAAGGATTATCCAGTTAAGTCATTAACTGAACAGTTAACTTCAGGACTAAACTGAAAAGTTCAAAGGTTCTGAGGGACTGTTCTGTGATTTTGAAAATCTGAAGGACTGTTTTACAATTACTGAAAAGTTGAAGGACTGTTTAGCAATTTTCCAAAAGTTGAGGGACTGTTTAATAATTTTCCAAAAGTTGAGGGACTATTTTGTAAAATTCTGGAAGTTAAGTGACCTCTTTGTAACTTTAGAGAGTTAAAGGACTTTATTGAAAATAAGAAAACCTAAAGGGACCTTTTTGAGAGTAATGAAAATTCAAAAGACCTTTAGAAAATTATTTAAAAAAGGGGAATAAAAATGTTAGAAACCTAAGGGTAGTTGGGTAAACCCTAGAGGTGTTTTGGTAGTTATGTGAAGGGTATTTTGGAAAACTCTAGAAGTGGAAAGCAACTCTAGACGGAATTAAATATAATTAACTCATAAGTTAGTGAAGTAAAATAAAGTTAAGTTGAGACGGAGTATTAAGTAGTTAATCCGTACTTAACGGATATTATTTATTTGTGTAGATCCGATCGGAGTTAGCAATTGTTCGAGTACAAACAATCGAGGTAAGGGATTATACATCTTTAAGTTAATTGATTCCGTTCCGTTTCATTGTTTAGGCTTCCGCATATTTCTTGGCGATGTACGTTCATTTGATACGAAAAGGCCGACCTCGCGTCGCATTTGTTTGACTCCCTCGCTACCGTTATTTGCTAATCTTTTGTTATTCGGTTGCTATATTGTTCTTTGATTTCGGAAATACGAAAATTTTATTGTCTTTGTGAAAGTTCGTATTTTGTATAAAATGAGTTTGATATGATATAACTTTGTTCCATTAATGATCACTAAGTTAGACAACCCGTCCTCGAGGTATATTTGATATTTTGGCCTTCGGGCAAACTTAGTTCACCGCTTCAATGTAGTTGTGGTGCCTTTGTTTAGGACTCTCGAGTCAACCTTTGTGCCCTTTGTGGAATTTCGAACCCTTTGTGGGTATTAGTGCTCTTTGTGGGCTTTTGTTCCCTTTATGGGATTTTGGTTTGATAAGGTCGGTGGACCACTTATGTGATCATGATGTACATGAGTGATTTGATTATCTCACAGTGGTATGGGGCAGGTTGTAGATAATTAGATTACTCGAAGTCAACTTTGTTCGGCCTTATCGAGTCCTTTGAATTTCTTATAATCTGTGAATGGTTTAGTTAGTTAAAGCTGGTATGGGACAGTTTTTAATTAAGTAAATCATTCGAGTCAATTTGAATCGATTTTGCCATCATTTGAAACTCCAAAATATTTGTCAACTCAGTTCGTGAAACCATTGAGATTTTGAAAGACATGTGATTTGAGAATTTGTTAAACAATGATTTCGAATTTGTACTTCGTTATGTCTTCGATTGTTATTTGAAAATTGTATCGTTTGATATTCCTTCAGGTCAACTCCTCCTTAGTAACCGGAGGGGTTGTATATGAGCTTACTGGGCATTGTTCGCTCACCCTTTCATACTCTTTTTCTTCCAGATTTCATATAGGAAGAACGTGAAACGGATCGGGAGCACCTCATAAGGAGTTCAAGGATCGTTAAGTTTATTTCTATTTAGTTAGTTGCTTCAGTTAATTGAGAGATTGTTAGACATTAAAGTTTTTTGAGCTAGTGGATTGTACTAGCCGTTAAAAGTGTTACCGTTTTTTCAGCATTTAAGTTATTTCAAATTGTGGTTAGTTTTTAAATTATGGTTTTAGTAGCCGTTGGAGTTTATTTTATTATCAATTAAGTATTATTATTGTTGTGGAAATTCGGGGTCGTTACAAAAGTGACAGTGTAACAAAGTGTTAGTGTAAAAAAGTGTCAGTGTTAGTGTAACAAAGTGTCAGTGCATGTATATTAAGTGTCAGTGTTAGTGTAACAAAGTATCAGTGTTAATGTAACAAAGTATCAGTGTAAAGAGTGCTAGTGCATTTATATTAAGTGTCAGTATAAAGAGTGTCAGTGTAGGGTAAAAAAAGTGTCAGTATTAGTATAAAAAAGTGACAGTGCATGTATTATTAAGTGCCATTGTAAAAATGATTTTTCCTTAAGCTTTGAAAAAAACGCGTTTTTTATAAGACCAACTCCATTTTGAGCCCATGAAATTCTATATAATATATTATTAAATACTAACATATAAATGATTTTAAAAAACACATAAATAGAATTAATGTAATTTTTTTAAAAAAAATATAGAGAGCAATTTTAAAAGAGAAAAATATCAATTTTATTTACATTCTTAAGAAAATTATACTCCCCCGTCCCAAAAAATACGTTTTATATAAAAAAAAACCTTTTCCCTATTCTTTTATTTTTTTTTTTCTTATTAAAAGGTGTATTCACTAATTTCTTATGTACGTAGACAATTAGGGAGGCGGTGGTACTTGTGGGGAAGGGATAGGGAAGCTATGGAAAAAGAAGATTTTTCATTTTTTAAATGTGACAATTAGATTATTTGAGAAACTTGGGAAAATTAATTTTTAAAGACTATTACTTTTATCCACAAAGATTTTTTTTTCAAAATATAGATTTTTAAAAATTTATATACCAAAATAACATCCTAAAAATATTATGTACCAAAGTAACACTTTTTTATAGAGTCCGGAATTGATAATTCCGGAATAAAGGAATCCGGAACTGCCATTTCCGAAATACGGGATAAGGAATAAAGGTGCGATCGCTCCCAAAAAGGGGCGACCGCACCAAATGAAAATAATTGACCTTTTTGGTGAATTTGTTAATGGGTTGAAAAAAATGTCTCATACCCAAACTAAAACTATTTCACTGTCCTGAAAATGGATTTTTGAATTTTTTTTTTTGTCCCAAATCTTTGAGCTTAATTATCACTTAGTAAATTAATTTTTTTTTAATTTTTTTTTAACCAAAATTCATAATTTTTTTTTCCCTACAAATTGATATAAGTTTCATTTGATTTGGACACAAAAAAAAAACACTTAGTTTTCAATTTGGGCTGAATTATTACCTAGTAAATTATTATTTTTTTTAATTTTTTTTCACCAAAATTCATAATATTTTTTTCCCTACAAATTGATATAAGTTTCATTTGATTTGGACACAAAAAAAAAACACTTAGTTTTCAATTTGGGCTGAATTATTACCTAGTAAATTATTATTTTTTTTAATTTTTTTTTCACCAAAATTCATAATTTTTTTTCCCTACAAATTGATATAAGTTTCATTTGATTTGGACACAAATTAAAAAACACTTAGTTTTCAATTTGGGCTGAATTATTACCTAGTAAATTAATTTTTTTAAAATTTTTTTTTCACCAAAATTCATCATTTTTTTCCCTACAAATTGATATAAGTTTCATTTGATTTGGACACAAAAAAAAACACTTAGTTTTCAATTTGGGCTGAATTATTACCTAGTAAATTAATTTTTTTAAAATTTTTTTTTTCACCAAAATTCATCATTTTTTTCCCTACAAATTGATATAAGTTTCATTTGATTTGTAGTTTCATTTGATTTGGACACAAACCAAAATTCATCATTTTTTTTGTGTCCAAATCAAATGAAACTTATATCAATTTGTAGGGAAAAAAAATTATGAATTTTGGTGAAAAAAAAATTAAAAAAAATAATAATTTACTAGGTAATAATTCAGCCCAAATTGAAAACTAAGTGTTTTTTTTTTTTGTCCAAATCAAATGAAACTTATATCAATTTGTAGGGAAAAAAATTATGAATTTTGGTGAAAAAAAAATTAAAAAAAATAATAATTTACTAGGTAATAATTCAGCCCAAATTGAAAACTAAGTGTTTTCTTTTTTGTGTCCAAATCAAATGAAACTTATATCAATTTGTAGGAAAAAAAAATTATGAATTTTGGTGAAAAAAAAAAATTAAAAAAATAATAATTTACTAGGTAATAATTCAGCCCAAATTGAAAACTAAGTGTTTTTTTTTTTGTGTCCAAATCAAATGAAACTTATATCAATTTGTAGGGAAAAAATATTATGAATTTTGGTGAAAAAAAAATTAAAAAAAATAATAATTTACTAGGTAATAATTCAGCCCAAATTGAAAATTAAGTGTTTTTTTTTTGTGTCCAAATCAAATGAAACTTATATCAATTTGTAGGGAAAAAAAATTATGAATTTTGGTTAAAAAAAAATTAAAAAAATATTAATTTACTAAGTGATAATTAAGCTCAAAGATTTGGGACAAAAAAAAAATTCAAAAATCCATTTTCATGGCAGTGAAATAGTTTTAGTTTGAGTATGAGACATTTTTTTCAACCCATTAACAAATTCACCAAAAAGGTCAATTATTTTCATTTGGTGCGGTCGCCCCTTTTTGGGAGCGATCGCCCCTTTATCCTTTATTTCGTATTCCGGAAATGGCAGTTCCGGATTCCTTTATTTCGGAATTATCAATTCCGGACTCTATAAAAAAGTGTTACTTTGGTACATAATATTTTTAGGATGTTATTTTGGTATATAAATTTTTAAAAATCTATATTTTGAAAAAAAAATCGAAAAAAAGGTTATATTTTAATGTTTAGGATATTTTTTTTTTAGAAATCAGTATAAATTTCTTAAAGAATATGTAAAAATATAGCAAATTAGTAGTATAATTTTTCTGAAATTTGTAAATAAAAATCATTCAAAAATAATTTTTTCCTAATGTTTCTCCATTTTATACGTATTATATTAATTTTTCAAAATTATTTATTTGTTATTATTTAATAGTGATGTTTTTTGTTAGAATTATTATTACAACATATTTTCATAAAATTATTAAACTTTAGGGCAAAAATGTAAATTTATTAGACACTCGTTTCACCTTCCGTCTATGAATTAATAACATAATGTAACGTACTTTTGAGTCTCATTATAATTAAGATAACTTTGTTGAATGACGTAAATTTTCATTAACGAAATGAATCAACTCATTAGATAAATTAACAATCGTTAAATAGGTAACATCCCTTTCATCAAGCCGATCCTTATCCTTGTTAATAAACCAGATACATCAGACAGAAAGAAGCTAACCAAACGAATTAAGAAATCAAACCCTTCAATTAGGGGTGTCAGCGGTTCGGTTCAAACCGCGGTTTGAGATCGAACCGAACCAAATTAGGTGGTTTGGTTTGGTTTTTAACGATTAACGGTTCAGCTCGATTTTAAAAATTTATAAACCATGCGGTTCGGTTTGGTTTGCGTCTGACTCCTCCAAACCGAACCAAACCAAACCGAACCGAACCATTTCGAGCTGAACAGCCAAACCGAACCGTCGAGCTGAACCGCCAAACCGAACCACCGAGCTGAACCGCCAAACCGTTAATTATAATGTCTGAACAGAAACTCTTCAGCAGCCAAACGTGTGCCTGAACGGATGGTATGCTTGTGGTTTTGAATTAAATTTTTGTCTATTTCTTTATATGTTTTCGATTAGGGTTAGTTGTTGATTGTTAATGTATCCATGTTCTTATTAAATCTGTGGTTTCAGCACTTGGATTTTTTATCCTCTATGGTTAACTGCAATATATTGGATTATGTGGAATACTGAAAGAGTCTGAGATTTCAAAAGCGGAGATTCTTAACTTATAATAGTTTTTTGGGTTGTTGTGGCTAAGAATATTAGTTGATACTATGTGGTGAGAATTTAGTATTTATCTTTTATTTCCCACAATTCTCATATGTCCTAACCCAGACCAGAAGAATTAGAGCATACTTGATAGATTTGAACCAACTACCACCGCTTAGCATGCTGCACGTTCAAAGCTTGATAGGTTTTGATTGGTTAATAAAAAATTGTCACTTGGTAAGGAGGAACGTTTGGAGTTTGGACAGGTTTATTGTGGGCACCCCAACCCGGGACCTAACACGTGTCCCGAGCTAAGGGAGCTCAAACTAAGAAATTCCATCTAAATTTTAAAACATTTATTTGCCTTTAAAGGAAAACCACTTTTCAAACTTCCAAATAAAAATCAATTGATAATATCCCTACTCAAAGGAAATCCAACTACAACTTTAATAAACCGAAATCTAACCAATTACATTAGGAACCTTAATTAGCCTTGTTTAACAAAAGAGTTTTCCATACAATTTACAAAAGAAGAATACTTAATAAATACTCCTAACAGCCGACTCCTATACTTAACTTGTCAAGCCCCAAAAGCAAAGTCCACAATGAAATCCCCGGCCTCACGGGTTCGGGTCACCTGTCTCGGAATCTAAAACAGTAAAGGGAGAGGGGTGAGAATAAATCTCAATGAGCTATTATGATATGCAAGAAGATGCCAAACAAAGTGCAACACATAGCATGGTAGCACATAACACATTATAAAAGCGGTAAACACCTTACGTTACCTCATTTTACCTTTTTCCCGTCTCGAACAATAAGTCGTACAACGTGGGAGTAAAACTCCACTCTTTGGTGAATTGCCTCCAAAGACATTCACCTCTTATAGGACTCATACCCTGCACCATCCATATAAGAAAGGATACCTATTTTAGAATATCCAAAAATAATATCGTCCCTCCTTACAACGATCGCAACAGTCCGTAAAGCTTTTTGGGTCAATACAGTTAGCACACCCGCCCCGTGGCCACAGAGTGGGGAAGGGTCACCGGTATGATGTACCTTCAATCACTTATAGAACAAATCCATAATTGATTGGCATCCATCATACCCACCCGAACATAAACACGCTCGAAGCACATGATAGATACTTGAGATAATCCACCAAACGGGATAATAATATAACAATACCAAGTAATCCACAAAGGGGATAAACACTATAGCAACATGGTAAAATATACTCATGTTCAACCAACATCATAATGCAACATTTAAGTAATACACTATGCATCATATCACCAAATGAATATGAGTTCACTTAAGGTAACAATATAACCACATAATCCACACCGGGAACAATGAAATCAACATGCCAAGTAATCCACAACCGTAATACAATACTAGCAACATACCAGAGAATCCACAACGGAAATACGACACAACCATATACCAAATAATCCACAATTGGGATAATCATGCTACAGTGATATATATACATTAAATACAATAGTGTGGCCTATGGTTTTAAACATGATTCAAGCTAACTACACCGAGTATGGGCAAGTAGGGTCACCAAGTCTCATAAACCAACCCTACGAAGTCATTACTCAACCTTGAATAATCTTAATAAAAGTGCAAGACCTACTTCTCAAGTTTGGACCACTTCCCGAACAATATTTAGCTACTCCTACACTTCCACTTTGACTAAATAAAGGTCATGGCCAAGCCAAGGTATCCTACTCTAACCTAGGTTAAAGAGGATCAATTTGTATCCGGTTGATTAGGTTCTACTAATTGTTATTGGGTGGGAGTCACCATTTATGAGTGGCCACACAAACTTGTTAATGATCATAGTTCAATTTAAGAAAGATTGGTTCAGGGTCATGGGCGACCGCCCATACCACTGGGCGACCGCCCAAGTGGGTTTTCAAAGGGAAGATAATTGCCGCCAAGGTGGGCGACCGCCCAAACCTCTTGGGCGACCGCCCGGGAGGATTTTCCAAGGCAAAGAGAGTTTCGGCATGATGGGCGGCCGCCCGAGGCCCCATGGGCGACCGCCTGGCGATTTCAGCACAATTAAATTTCTAACTTTTTCTTCCTAGCTTCAATCCCTCTTCTTTTCTCCACTTTATATTCAAGAACACCCAAAGGATTCCTTAGTCTTACTAAGTTCATCCTAACTCATGCAAACCCAAGATAAAGTAAACCTAGATTATTTATCCCTAAACATTCCACCCATTTCATTTCCTCTAAATCATCGTTCATGAACATAAATCTCAACCCACTTCCTTTACCAATTTCGTGCTTAACCCTTTTTAATCCCAAATTAACCTATGTTCTTACACTCTTGATCAACAATAACATTCTTCCATAAGATAAATCAATTCCTCAACTTCCAAGAAGATTTCTAAGGCATTAAACAATTATTTAAATAACAATAACAACATCAAATCATTGATGAGCATACAAAGAAAGGAGGTCATAATAACTCACTTTTGGATTTTATAAGGAAAGATTGATCTTCCTAACTTGATGACTTCCTCTAGGTGATCCAACTTCAATGGTGCTTTTAGACTTGATTTTGGTGAAGAAATGCTTTGGACTCAAGCTTGGGAGAAGGGAGCTTCCATGGAGGTTTCTTAGATTTCTCTAGGAAGGAGGAAGTATGAATGTTGAATGAAGGAGGGAGAAGGAGAGTAAGAGGAGGATGAGGGAGAGGGAGGGGGCCGGTTATGGAGGGAGTTAGAGGAGGGCACATGGCAAGCCTAGAGAAGGTAAGACAATTGGCCCCCATCAAAAATAACCTAAGGCTTCCATCCCTTTTTAAATTAAAATAAATCCTTATCCCATTAATTCATTCTACTCATTTAACCTCCCTATACTATTTATCATATTTCCATTATTATTATTTCCCCAATTTTCTTTATTTAACAACCAATAATTTTTCAAGAGGTTCCAAATTCACTTCTCACCCAATTTATCTTAATTTAAGAATTTTAAAAGGCATAATTGAACACATAAAGCTAACATAATTATTAAAAGCATATAATATAATATTTAAAATTAGTGCCCGGGGTTGGGGTCGTTACACTCACTCCCCCTTAAAGAAAATTCGTCCCGAATTTGACTGTCACTTACCCTAAGGTTCAAATAGCAAGGGTTACCTTTCACACATTCTAACTTAACATTTTCAATTAGACTTCTCAAAGGCATGATTCTACTATACACTTTCACGACTCGAATACTCTAAGACTTCCATTCTCAATTAGTCCCATCAATGCTATGATTCTTCCCAAGATTTCTAATTTCATTAATAATGTAATATCACAACTTAATATTCCGAGAATACCATACCATCAACTAACCCGAATCTCACGACCTCAAAGAAAGTATTTTTAAATAAAAGTATTACCTCTTATGATACCCAATACATTACGATATTTCATTTAAAACTGCAAATACCCTGCAAGCTGTCCCAAGTCGGTCTATAAGTCAATTCACCAATCTTTTCTAAAACTTTAAATGGATTAACAAACTTTAGCGCCAATTTACCTTAGACCTTGCTTCTCCAATTTCACCCCAACAAATTAGAGATCGATATTTTCTTCCCTAACAACGCCTCATACGGTTTTATCTTAATGCTAGAATGATAACTGCTATTATACGCAAACTCGCTAAGGTTATTTAACTTCTCAAGTTGAAGGGAAATCATCACACAAACATAACCTATTCTTCCAGAATTTGGGTAGTCTTCAAATCTCTTCCTTTCGACTAACTAAATCTTTCAACTCTTAGGGTCGGTAACTAACCCCTGAAGGAAGCTTCAAAAGATAAGATTCCACTTAAACCACACAAACAATTATAACCACTCTCGATAAACGATAAGAAAATTCCGCTTTACCTAAGTTAGCTTCCCGGAACATACGCTATCACCTTCCCATTTTGTATAACACAACACCCGGATCTTCCGGTAATACATACTTAAAACTTCACAAGATCCTCACATCCACTAGGTAAGGTAAGGATCGGGTTCAAAGTTAACCTATTCTCCATTACTAACCATATGATTCACCCTTGTTACATCCTGCACCATTTATACGTCCTTTAGAGTCAACTAAAGCAACGACTCTACAATTCTTAAGAATTCCTTAAATTTCTTAGGTAACACTTGCCAACTTAAGGATCACTGACTTAATCCTCACAAGATTCATGGTAACATCCACGTTTAAGACTATAGAACCCAAAATGTTGAAAACTTCTCGAGCCAACTCACACTAGCTAAACTTTGCATACAAGTACTTCTCACCAAGGATTATTAACCCTATCCTCCAATGATTTTCATGATCCTCTCGAAACTTTATTAACAAGAGACCCTCAATTCTAATTACCATAAAGCCATCAAAATAAGGCTTAAAAATTCTGCTTATCATACTCGTAACCAACACATGAAATATACTTGGCGGAGCACATTTACCATTTACTCACAATTAGCACATACAATTTTTGAAAAGACTTCTTATGCAAGTCTAACATATACTAATTACCCTTCACATCTTAATTCAAATGTTTCACCTTAAATATTCACATATAACAAGAATTTCACATTAAGGCTTACCTATAACAAATACCAATATAAGCAATCTAGGCATGGAAAAAGGAGACTCACTTATTATGATAGTCTACCATTATACAACAACTACTTAACCCTCCCGGTCAAGTATATCTCAAAATCATAAATTAATAATTATACCAATCCAACTGGCAATACATACTCAGTCATGACCACATCACTATCGTGGTAAATCAAGGGAGGTTCGAGGTATCCTCTCATAAGAGCAGAATCCTCTAACAATAAAATAACATCTCAAACAATATATGTCACATATAAGCAAAATGTGATGCCAAGCATAAATGATATGCAACATGATCCATAAAATATGACCCATAATTCTGAGACAGGGAATATACCTTTAGTAACCTCTGAGGAAACTATCTCTCCTAGGTTCGAAACATGTACTCGACCATAGACCTTCTCTTTCGGTTCTCCTTCGCTATCTCTTTTGGTACCACCTCTTTGTCGTCCACCCAGCTGACCGCTGCTTGAAGCTCGTCCCCTCGTCATCCTTGGGCAATTCCTCTTAAAGTGTCCCGATGCTCCACATTTTAAACACTTGCCTTGTTTACTCCAACACCGATCTTCGGTATGTCCAACCTTCTTGCAAAATCCACAATTCATCCCATACTGCTTGGGTATTGGCCTAGACGAAGAAGCTACCATATGTTCCCCTCTCTTTTTCCCTGAAGCTGAAGTCCTTGGTTGTCCTCTAGTGACTTTGAATCCTTGTCCTACATACTTTGGTTTGTTCCCAATCCCACTTCCGGATCTTCCACTATTTTCCTCAATGTCCCTTTCGATCTTACATGCCCTATCTATGACTGTCTGATAATCGATGGAACCATCAATCCATAATTCCTTCCTAAACTCACTCCTCAAACCTGTTACAAACTTCTGAACCCTTTTCACTTCATGCGATACCAAATGAGGGCAACACTTAGCTAATTCCTCAAACCCACTCGAATGCGATTCACCGTCCTGTTCCCTTGTTTTAGTCTTAAGAATTCAATCTCCTTCTTATCCCTTGTAACCATAGAAACGAAATAGTCCTCGAACCGTTGAGTGAAATTATCCCAAGTCTGGGGCGTGTGATCCCGCTCCCAACTTCCCTTCACATTCTGCCACCACTGATCAGCTGGACCTTCAAGTTTGAAAACGGCATACCTAACTCTCTCTTTGTTGGGACTCTCTATAACCTCGAAAATCCTATTCATTTCTGCTAACCAATTTTCTGCCTTTAACGGATTCGGATATCCATTAAAACTCGATGGATTCATCTTCACAAACCTTTCCCATCCATCACTCTGACATCCCTCAGGGTGATTCGGAACTGATCCTAAAGTCTTCATATTCTGTACAAACATCCCGAATAATTTCATCATTTCTTCATTCTGTATTCCACCTATACTCGTATCCTCTTCAATTCCTAGAACCTTCCGCTGATCATCCTTGCTTCCGGCCATTAGAACGAACTCCTGCATTAAACACTCGGCGTCAATTTCCACACATTCCCCCTTAGTTTAGACATCTACCCTTGACCTCTAAACTAAGCTCTGATACCAACTGTGGGCACCCCAACCCGGGACCTAACACGTGTCCCGAGCTAAGGGAGCTCAAACTAAGAAATTCCATCTAAATTTTAAAACATTTATTTGCCTTTAAAGGAAAACCACTTTTCAAACTTCCAAATAAAAATCAATTGATAATATCCCTACTCAAAGGAAATCCAACTACAACTTTAATAAACCGAAATCTAACCAATTACATTAGGAACCTTAATTAGCCTTGTTTAACAAAAGAGTTTTCCATACAATTTACAAAAGAAGAATACTTAATAAATACTCCTAACAGCCGACTCCTATACTTAACTTGTCAAGCCCCAAAAGCAAAGTCCACAATGAAATCCCCGGCCTCACGGGTTCGGGTCACCTGTCTCGGAATCTAAAACAGTAAAGGGAGAGGGGTGAGAATAAATCTCAATGAGCTATTATGATATGCAGCAAGATGCCAAACAAAGTGCAACACATAGCATGGTAGCACATAACACATTATAAAAGCGGTAAACACCTTACGTTACCTCATTTTACCTTTTTCCCGTCTGAACAATAAGTCGTACAACGTGGGAGTAAAACTCCACTCTTTGGTGAATTGCCTCCAGCACATTCACCTCTTATAGGACTCATACCCCAGACCATCCATATAAGAAAGGATACCTATTTTAGAATATCCAAAAATAATATCGTCCCTCCTTACAACGATCGCAACAGGTCTGTAAAGCTTTTTGGGTCAATACAGTCGTTAGCACAGCCCCACCCCGTGGCCACAGAGTGGGGAAGGGTCACCGGTATGATGTACCTTCAATCACTTATAGAACAAATCCATAATTGATTGGCATCCATCATACCCACCCGAACATAAACACGCTCAAGCACATGATAGATACTTGAGATAATCCACCAAACGGGATAATAATATAACAATACCAAGTAATCCACAAAGGGGATAAACACTATAGCAACATGGTAAAATATACTCATGTTCAACCAACATCATAATGCAACATTTAAGTAATACACTATGCATCATATCACCAAATGAATATGAGTTCACTTAAGGTAACAATATAACCACATAATCCACACCGGGAACAATGAAATCAACATGCCAAGTAATCCACAACCGGAATACAATACTAGCAACATACCAGAGAATCCACAACGGAAATACGACACAACCATATACCAAATAATCCACAATTGGGATAATCATGCTACAGTGATATATATACATTAAATACAATAGTGTGGCCTATGGTTTTAAACATGATTCAAGCTAACTACACCGAGTATGGGCAAGTAGGGTCACCAAGTCTCATAAACCAACCCTACGAAGTCATTACTCAACCTTGAATAATCTTAATAAAAGTGCAAGACCTACTTCTCAAGTTTGGACCACTTCCCGAACAATATTTAGCTACTCCTACACTTCCACTTTGACTAAATAAAGGTCATGGCCAAGCCAAGGTATCCTACTCTAACCTAGGTTAAAGAGGATCAATTTGTATCCGGGTTGATTAGGTTCTACTAATTGTTATTGGGTGGGAGTCACCATTTATGAGTGGCCAAACAAACTTGTTAATGATCCTAGTTCAATTTAAGAAAGGTTGGTTCAGGGTCATGGGCGACCGCCCATACCACTTGGGCGACCGCCCAAGTGGGTTTTCAAAGGGAAGATAATTGCTGCCAAGGTGGGCGACCGCCCAAACCCCTTGGGCGACCGCCCAGGAGGATTTTCCAAGGCAAAGAGAGTTTCTGGCATGATGGGCGGCCGCCCAAGGCCCGTGGGCGACCGCCCTGCGATTTCCAAGACAATTAAATTTCTAACTTTTTCTTCCTAGCTTCAATCCCTCTTCTTTTTCTCCACTTTATATTCAAGAACACCCAAAGGATTCCTTAGTCTTACTAAGTTCATCCTAACTCATGCAAACCCAAGATAAAGTAAACCTAGATTATTTATCCCTAAACATTCCACCCATTTCATTTCCTCTAAATCATCGTTCATGAACATAAATCTCAACCCACTTCCTTTACCAATTTCGTGCTTAACCCTTTTTAATCCCAAATTAACCTATGTTCTTACACTCTTGATCAACAATAACATTCTTCCATAAGATAAATCAATTCCTCAACTTCCAAGAAGATTTCTAAGGCATTAAACAATTATTTAAATAACAATAACAACATCAAATCATTGATGAGCATACAAAGAAAGGAGGTCATAATAACTCACTTTTGGATTTTATAAGGAAAGATTGATCTTCCTAACTTGATGACTTCCTCTAGGTGATCCAACTTCAATGGTGCTTTTAGACTTGATTTTGGTGAAGAAATGCTTTGGACTCAAGCTTGGGAGAAGGGAGCTTCCATGGAGGTTTCTTAGATTTCTCTAGGAAGGAGGAAGTATGAATGTTGAATGAAGGAGGGAGAAGGAGAGTAAGAGGAGGATGAGGGAGAGGGAGGGGGCCGGTTATGGAGGGAGTTAGAGGAGGGCACATGGCAAGCCTAGAGAAGGTAAGACAATTGGCCCCCCATCAAAAATAACCTAAGGCTTCCATCCCTTTTTAAATTAAAATAAATCCTTATCCCATTAATTCATTCTACTCATTTAACCTCCCTATACTATTTATCATATTTCCATTATTATTATTTCCCCAATTTTCTTTATTTAACAACCAATAATTTTTCAAGAGGTTCCAAATTCACTTCTCACCCAATTTATCTTAATTTAAGAATTTTAAAGGCATAATTGAACACATAAAGCTAACATAATTATTAAAAGCATATAATATAATATTTAAAATTAGTGCCGGGGTTGGGGTCGTTACACTCACTCCCCCTTAAAGAAAATTAGTCCCGAATTTGACTGTCACTTACCCTAAGGTTCAAATAGCAAGGGTTACCTTTCACACATTCTAACTTAACATTTTCAATTAGACTTCTCAAAGGCATGATTCTACTATACACTTTCACGACTCGAATACTCTAAGACTTCCATTCTCAATTAGTCCCATCAATGCTATGATTCTTCCCAAGATTTCTAATTTCATTAATAATGTAATATCACAACTTAATATTCCGAGAATACCATACCATCAACTAACCCGAATCTCACGACCTCAAAGAAAGTATTTTTAAATAAAAGTATTACCTCTTATGATACCCAATACATTACGATATTTCATTTAAAACTGCAAATACCCTGCAAGCTGTCCCAAGTCGGTCTATAAGTCAATTCACCAATCTTTTCTAAAACTTTAAATGGATTAACAAACTTTAGCGCCAATTTACCTTAGACCTTGCTTCTCCAATTTCACCCCAACAAATTAGAGATCGATATTTTCTTCCCTAACAACGCCTCATACGGTTTTATCTTAATGCTAGAATGATAACTGCTATTATACGCAAACTCGCTAAGGTTATTTAACTTCTCAAGTTGAAGGGAAATCTGTCACACAAACATAACCTATTCTTCCAGAATTTGGGTAGTCTTCAAATCTCTTCCTTTCGACTAACTAAATCTTTCAACTCTTAGGGTCGGTAACTAACCCCGGAAGGAAGCTTCAAAAGATAAGATTCCACTTAAACCACACAAACAATTATAACCACTCTCGATAAACGATAAGAAAATTCCGCTTTACCTAAGTTAGCTTCCCCGGAACATACGCTATCACCTTCCCATTTTGTATAACACAACACCCTGATCTTCCGGTAATACATACTTAAAACTTCACAAGATCCTCACATCCACTAGGTAAGGTAAGGATCGGGTTCAAAGTTAACCTATTCTCCATTACTAACCATATGATTCACCCTTGTTACATCCTGCACCATTTATACGTCCTTTAGAGTCAACTAAAGCAACGACTCTACAATTCTTAAGAATTCCTTAAATTTCTTAGGTAACACTTGCCAACTTAAGGATCACTGACTTAATCCTCACAAGATTCATGGTAACATCCACGTTTAAGACTATAGAACCCAAAATGTTGAAAACTTCTCGAGCCAACTCACACTAGCTAAACTTTGCATACAAGTACTTCTCACCAAGGATTATTAACCCTATCCTCCAATGATTTTCATGATCCTCTCGAAACTTTATTAACAAGAGACCCTCAATTCTAATTACCATAAAGCCATCAAAATAAGGCTTAAAAATTCTGCTTATCATACTCAGAACCAACACATGAAATATACCGGCGGGAGCACATTTACCATTTACTCACAATTAGCACATACAATTTTTGAAAAGACTTCTTATGCAAGTCTAACATATACTAATTACCCTTCACATCTTAATTCAAATGTTTCACCTTAAATATTCACATATAACAAGAATTTCACATTAAGGCTTACCTATAACAAATACCAATATAAGCAATCTAGGCATGGAAAAAGGAGACTCACTTATTATGATAGTCTACCATTATACAACAACTACTTAACCCTCCCGGTCAAGTATATCTCAAAATCATAAATTAATAATTATACCAATCCAACTGGCAATACATACTCAGTCATGACCACATCACTATCGTGGTAAATCAAGGGAGGTTCGAGGTATCCTCTCATAAGAGCAGAATCCTCTAACAATAAAATAACATCTCAAACAATATATGTCACATATAAGCAAAATGTGATGCCAAGCATAAATGATATGCAACATGATCCATAAAATATGACCCATAATTCTGAGACAGGGAATATACCTTTAGTAACCTCTGAGGAAACTATCTCTCCTAGGTTCGAAACATGTACTCGACCATAGACCTTCTCTTTCGGTTCTCCTTCGCTATCTCTTTTGGTACCACCTCTTTGTCGTCCACCCACCGACCGCTTGAAGCTCGTCCCCTCGTCATCCTTGGGCAATTCCTCTTAAAGTGTCCCGATGCTCCACATTTTAAACACTTGCCTTGTTTACTCCAACACCGATCTTCGGTATGTCCAACCTTCTTGCAAAATCCACAATTCATCCCATACTGCTTGGGTATTGGCCTAGACGAAGAAGCTACCATATGTTCCCCTCTCTTTTTCCCTGAAGCTGAAGTCCTTGGTTGTCCTCTAGTGACTTTGAATCCTTGTCCTACATACTTTGGTTTGTTCCCAATCCCACTTCCGGATCTTCCACTATTTTCCTCAATGTCCCTTTCGATCTTACATGCCCTATCTATGACTGTCTGATAATCGATGGAACCATCAATCCATAATTCCTTCCTAAACTCACTCCTCAAACCTGTTACAAACTTCTGAACCCTTTTCACTTCATGCGATACCAAATGAGGGCAACACTTAGCTAATTCCTCAAACCGGACTGAATACTGATTCACCGTCCTGTTCCCTTGTTTTAGTCTTAAGAATTCAATCTCCTTCTTATCCCTTGTAACCATAGAAACGAAATAGTCCTCGAACCGTTGAGTGAAATTATCCCAAGTCTGGGGCGTGTGATCCCGCTCCCAACTTCCCTTCACATTCTGCCACCACTGATCAGCTGGACCTTCAAGTTTGAAAACGGCATACCTAACTCTCTCTTTGTTGGGACTTTCTATAACCTCGAAAATCCTATTCATTTCTGCTAACCAATTTTCTGCCTTTAACGGATTCGGATATCCATTAAAACTCGATGGATTCATCTTCACAAACCTTTCCCATCCATCACTCTGACATCCCTCAGGGTGATTCGGAACTGATCCTAAAGTCTTCATATTCTGTACAAACATCCCGAATAATTTCATCATTTCTTCATTCTGTATTCCACCTATACTCGTATCCTCTTCAATTCCTAGAACCTTCCGCTGATCATCCTTGCTTCCGGCCATTAGAACGAACTCCTGCATTAAACACTCGGCGTCAATTTCCACACATTCCCCCTTAGTTTAGACATCTACCCTTGACCTCTAAACTAAGCTCTGATACCAACTGTGGGCACCCCAACCCAGGACCTAACACGTGTCCCGAGCTAAGGGAGCTCAAACTAAGAAATTCCATCTAAATTTTAAAACATTTATTTGCCTTTAAAGGAAAACCACTTTTCAAACTTCCAAATAAAAATCAATTGATAATATCCCTACTCAAAGGAAATCCAACTACAACTTTAATAAACCGAAATCTAACCAATTACATTAGGAACCTTAATTAGCCTTGTTTAACAAAAGAGTTTTCCATACAATTTACAAAAGAAGAATACTTAATAAATACTCCTAACGGTACTCCTATACTTAACTTGTCAAGCCCCAAAAGCAAAGTCCACAATGAAATCCCCGGCCTCACGGGTTCGGGTCACCTGTCTCGGAATCTAAAACAGTAAAGGGAGAGGGGTGAGAATAAATCTCAATGAGCTATTATGATATGCAGCAAGATGCCAAACAAAGTGCAACACATAGCATGGTAGCACATAACACATTATGAAAGCGGTAAACACCTTACGTTACCTCATTTTACCTTTTTCCCGTACGAACAATAAGTCGTACAACGTGGGAGTAAAACTCCACTCTTTGGTGAATTGCCTCCAAAGACATTCACCTCTTATAGGACTCATACCCCGGACCATCCATATAAGAAAGGATACCTATTTTAGAATATCCAAAAATAATATCGTCCCTCCTTACAACGATCGCAACAGTGCAGTAAAGCTTTTTGGGTCAATACGGTCGTTAGCACGGCCCCACCCCGTGGCCACGAGTGGGGAAGGGTCACGGTATGATGTACCTTCAATCACTTATAGAACAAATCCATAATTGATTGGCATCCATCATACCCACCCGAACATAAACACGCTCAAGCACATGATAGATACTTGAGATAATCCACCAAACGGGATAATAATATAACAATACCAAGTAATCCACAAAGGGGATAAACACTATAGCAACATGGTAAAATATACTCATGTTCAACCAACATCATAATGCAACATTTAAGTAATACACTATGCATCATATCACCCAAATGAATATGAGTTCACTTAAGGTAACAATATAACCACATAATCCACACCGAACAATGAAATCAACATGCCAAGTAATCCACAACCTAATACAATACTAGCAACATACCGGAGAATCCACAACGGAAATACGACACAACCATATACCAAATAATCCACAATTGGGATAATCATGCTACAGTGATATATATACATTAAATACAATAGTGTGGCCTATGGTTTTAAACATGATTCAAGCTAACTACACCGAGTATGGGCAAGTAGGGTCACCAAGTCTCATAAACCAACCCTACGAAGTCATTACTCAACCTTGAATAATCTTAATAAAAGTGCAAGACCTACTTCTCAAGTTTGGACCACTTCCCGAACAATATTTAGCTACTCCTACACTTCCACTTTGACTAAATAAAGGTCATGGCCAAGCCAAGGTATCCTACTCTAACCTAGGTTAAAGAGGATCAATTTGTATCCGGGTTGATTAGGTTCTACTAATTGTTATTGGGTGGGAGTCACCATTTATGAGTGGCCAAACAAACTTGTTAATGATCCTAGTTCAATTTAAGAAAGGTTGGTTCAGGGTCATGGGCGACCGCCCATACCACTTGGGCGACCGCCCAAGTGGGTTTTCAAAGGGAAGATAATTGCTGCCAAGGTGGGCGACCGCCCAAACCTCTTGGGCGACCGCCCAGGAGGATTTTCCAAGGCAAAGAGAGTTTCTGGCATGATGGGCGGCCGCCCAAGGCCCCATGGGCGACCGCCGAGCGATTTCCAAAGACAATTAAATTTCTAACTTTTTCTTCCTAGCTTCAATCCCTCTTCTTTTTCTCCACTTTATATTCAAGAACACCCAAAGGATTCCTTAGTCTTACTAAGTTCATCCTAACTCATGCAAACCCAAGATAAAGTAAACCTAGATTATTTATCCCTAAACATTCCACCCATTTCATTTCCTCTAAATCATCGTTCATGAACATAAATCTCAACCCACTTCCTTTACCAATTTCGTGCTTAACCCTTTTTAATCCCAAATTAACCTATGTTCTTACACTCTTGATCAACAATAACATTCTTCCATAAGATAAATCAATTCCTCAACTTCCAAGAAGATTTCTAAGGCATTAAACAATTATTTAAATAACAATAACAACATCAAATCATTGATGAGCATACAAAGAAAGGAGGTCATAATAACTCACTTTTGGATTTTATAAGGAAAGATTGATCTTCCTAACTTGATGACTTCCTCTAGGTGATCCAACTTCAATGGTGCTTTTAGACTTGATTTTGGTGAAGAAATGCTTTGGACTCAAGCTTGGGAGAAGGGAGCTTCCATGGAGGTTTCTTAGATTTCTCTAGGAAGGAGGAAGTATGAATGTTGAATGAAGGAGGGAGAAGGAGAGTAAGAGGAGGATGAGGGAGAGGGAGGGGGCCGGTTATGGAGGGAGTTAGAGGAGGGCACATGGCAAGCCTAGAGAAGGTAAGACAATTGGCCCCCCATCAAAAATAACCTAAGGCTTCCATCCCTTTTTAAATTAAAATAAATCCTTATCCCATTAATTCATTCTACTCATTTAACCTCCCTATACTATTTATCATATTTCCATTATTATTATTTCCCCAATTTTCTTTATTTAACAACCAATAATTTTTCAAGAGGTTCCAAATTCACTTCTCACCCAATTTATCTTAATTTAAGAATTTTAAAGGCATAATTGAACACATAAAGCTAACATAATTATTAAAAGCATATAATATAATATTTAAAATTAGTGCCCGGGGTTGGGGTCGTTACACTCACTCCCCTTAAAGAAAATTAGTCCCGAATTTGTGTCACTTACCCTAAGGTTCAAATAGCAAGGGTTACCTTTCACACATTCTAACTTAACATTTTCAATTAGACTTCTCAAAGGCATGATTCTACTATACACTTTCACGACTCGAATACTCTAAGACTTCCATTCTCAATTAGTCCCATCAATGCTATGATTCTTCCCAAGATTTCTAATTTCATTAATAATGTAATATCACAACTTAATATTCCGAGAATACCATACCATCAACTAACCCGAATCTCACGACCTCAAAGAAAGTATTTTTAAATAAAAGTATTACCTCTTATGATACCCAATACATTACGATATTTCATTTAAAACTGCAAATACCCTGCAAGCTGTCCCAAGTCGGTCTATAAGTCAATTCACCAATCTTTTCTAAAACTTTAAATGGATTAACAAACTTTAGCGCCAATTTACCTTAGACCTTGCTTCTCCAATTTCACCAACAAATTAGAGATCGATATTTTCTTCCCTAACAACGCCTCATACGGTTTTATCTTAATGCTAGAATGATAACTGCTATTATACGCAAACTCGCTAAGGTTATTTAACTTCTCAAGTTGAAGGGAAATCTGTCACACAAACATAACCTATTCTTCCAGAATTTGGGTAGTCTTCAAATCTCTTCCTTTCGACTAACTAAATCTTTCAACTCTTAGGGTCGGTAACTAACCCGGAAGGAAGCTTCAAAAGATAAGATTCCACTTAAACCACACAAACAATTATAACCACTCTCGATAAACGATAAGAAAATTCCGCTTTACCTAAGTTAGCTTCCCCGGAACATACGCTATCACCTTCCCATTTTGTATAACACAACACCACGATCTTAGGTAATACATACTTAAAACTTCACAAGATCCTCACATCCACTAGGTAAGGTAAGGATCGGGTTCAAAGTTAACCTATTCTCCATTACTAACCATATGATTCACCCTTGTTACATCCTGCACCATTTATACGTCCTTTAGAGTCAACTAAAGCAACGACTCTACAATTCTTAAGAATTCCTTAAATTTCTTAGGTAACACTTGCCAACTTAAGGATCACTGACTTAATCCTCACAAGATTCATGGTAACATCCACGTTTAAGACTATAGAACCCAAAATGTTGAAAACTTCTCGAGCCAACTCACACTAGCTAAACTTTGCATACAAGTACTTCTCACCAAGGATTATTAACCCTATCCTCCAATGATTTTCATGATCCTCTCGAAACTTTATTAACAAGAGACCCTCAATTCTAATTACCATAAAGCCATCAAAATAAGGCTTAAAAATTCTGCTTATCATACTCAGAACCAACACATGAAATATACCGGCGGGAGCACATTTACCATTTACTCACAATTAGCACATACAATTTTTGAAAAGACTTCTTATGCAAGTCTAACATATACTAATTACCCTTCACATCTTAATTCAAATGTTTCACCTTAAATATTCACATATAACAAGAATTTCACATTAAGGCTTACCTATAACAAATACCAATATAAGCAATCTAGGCATGGAAAAAGGAGACTCACTTATTATGATAGTCTACCATTATACAACAACTACTTAACCCTCCCGGTCAAGTATATCTCAAAATCATAAATTAATAATTATACCAATCCAAGCGGCAATACATACTCAGTCATGACCACATCACTATCGTGGTAAATCAAGGGAGGTTCGAGGTATCCTCTCATAAGAGCAGAATCCTCTAACAATAAAATAACATCTCAAACAATATATGTCACATATAAGCAAAATGTGATGCCAAGCATAAATGATATGCAACATGATCCATAAAATATGACCCATAATTCTGAGACAGGGAATATACCTTTAGTAACCTCTGAGGAAACTATCTCTCCTAGGTTCGAAACATGTACTCGACCATAGACCTTCTCTTTTGGTTCTCCTTCGCTATCTCTTTTGGTACCACCTCTTTGTCGTCCACCCAGCTGACCGCTGCTTGAAGCTCGTCCCCTCGTCATCCTTGGGCAATTCCTCTTAAAGTGTCCCGATGCTCCACATTTTAAACACTTGCCTTATTTACTCCAACACCGATCTTCGGTATGTCCAACCTTCTTGCAAAATCCACAATTCATCCCATACTGCTTGGGTATTGGCCTAGACGAAGAAGCTACCATATGTTCCCCTCTCTTTTTCCCTGAAGCTGAAGTCCTTGGTTGTCCTCTAGTGACTTTGAATCCTTGTCCTACATACTTTGGTTTGTTCCCAATCCCACTTCCGGATCTTCCACTATTTTCCTCAATGTCCCTTTCGATCTTACATGCCCTATCTATGATCACGATAATCGATGGAACCATCAATCCATAATTCCTTCCTAAACTCACTCCTCAAACCTGTTACAAACTTCTGAACCCTTTTCACTTCATGCGATACCAAATGAGGGCAACACTTAGCTAATTCCTCAAACCGGACTGAATACTGATTCACCGTCCTGTTCCCTTGTTTTAGTCTTAAGAATTCAATCTCCTTCTTATCCCTTGTAACCATAGAAACGAAATAGTCCTCGAACCGTTGAGTGAAATTATCCCAAGTCTGGGGCGTGTGATCCCGCTCCCAACTTCCCTTCACATTCTGCCACCACTGATCAGCTGGACCTTCAAGTTTGAAAACGGCATACCTAACTCTCTCTTTGTTGGGACTCTATAACCTCGAAAATCCTATTCATTTACGCTAACCAATTTTCTCGCCTTTAACGGATTCGGATATCCATTAAAACTCGATGGATTCATCTTCACAAACCTTTCCCATCCATCACTCGACATCCCTCGGGGTGATTCGGAACCGATCCTAAAGTCTTCATATGCACGTACAAACATCCCGAATAATTTCATCATTTCTTCATTCTGTATTCCACCTATACCCGTATCCTCTTCAATTCCTAGAACCTTCCGCTGATCATCCTTGCTTCCGGCCATTAGAACGAACTCCTGCATTAAACACTCGGCGTCAATTTCCACACATTCCCCCTTAGTTTAGACATCTACCCTTGACCTCTAAACTAAGCTCTGATACCAACTGTGGGCACCCCAACCCAGGACCTAACACGTGTCCCGAGCTAAGGGAGCTCAAACTAAGAAATTCCATCTAAATTTTAAAACATTTATTTGCCTTTAAAGGAAAACCACTTTTCAAACTTCCAAATAAAAATCAATTGATAATATCCCTACTCAAAGGAAATCCAACTACAACTTTAATAAACCGAAATCTAACCAATTACATTAGGAACCTTAATTAGCCTTGTTTAACAAAAGAGTTTTCCATACAATTTACAAAAGAAGAATACTTAATAAATACTCCTAACAGCCGACTCCTATACTTAACTTGTCAAGCCCCAAAAGCAAAGTCCACAATGAAATCCCCGGCCTCACGGGTTCGGGTCACCTGTCTCGGAATCTAAAACAAGAAGGGAGAGGGGTGAGAATAAATCTCAATGAGCTATTATGATATGCAACAAGATGCCAAACAAAGTGCAACACATAGCATGGTAGCACATAACACATTATAAAAGCGGTAAACACCTTACGTTACCTCATTTTACCTTTTTCCCGTCGAACAATATGTCGTACAACGTGGGAGTAAAACTCCACTCTTTGGTGAATTGCCTCCAGCACATTCACCTCTTATAGGACTCATACCCCAGACCATCCATATAAGAAAGGATACCTATTTTAGAATATCCAAAAATAATATCGTCCCTCCTTACAACGATCGCAACAGGTCTGTAAAGCTTTTTGGGTCAATACAGTCGTTAGCACAGCCCCGCCGTGGCCGGAGTGGGGAAGGGTCACCGGTATGATGTACCTTCAATCACTTATAGAACAAATCCATAATTGATTGGCATCCATCATACCCACCCGAACATAAACACGCTCAAGCACATGATAGATACTTGAGATAATCCACCAAACGGGATAATAATATAACAATACCAAGTAATCCACAAAGGGGATAAACACTATAGCAACATGGTAAAATATACTCATGTTCAACCAACATCATAATGCAACATTTAAGTAATACACTATGCATCATATCACCAAATGAATATGAGTTCACTTAAGGTAACAATATAACCACATAATCCACACCGGGAACAATGAAATCAACATGCCAAGTAATCCACAACCGGAATACAATACTAGCAACATACCAGAGAATCCACAACGGAAATACGACACAACCATATACCAAATAATCCACAATTGGGATAATCATGCTACAGTGATATATATACATTAAATACAATAGTGTGGCCTATGGTTTTAAACATGATTCAAGCTAACTACACCGAGTATGGGCAAGTAGGGTCACCAAGTCTCATAAACCAACCCTACGAAGTCATTACTCAACCTTGAATAATCTTAATAAAAGTGCAAGACCTACTTCTCAAGTTTGGACCACTTCCCGAACAATATTTAGCTACTCCTACACTTCCACTTTGACTAAATAAAGGTCATGGTCAAGCCAAGGTATCCTACTCTAACCTAGGTTAAAGAGGATCAATTTGTATCCGGGTTGATTAGGTTCTACTAATTGTTATTGGGTGGGAGTCACCATTTATGAGTGGCCAAACAAACTTGTTAATGATCCTAGTTCAATTTAAGAAAGGTTGGTTCAGGGTCATGGGCGACCGCCCATACCACTTGGGCGACCGCCCAAGTGGGTTTTCAAAGGGAAGATAATTGCTGCCAAGGTGGGCGACCGCCCAAACCTCTTGGGCGACCGCCCAGGAGGATTTTCCAAGGCAAAGAGAGTTTCTGGCATGATGGGCGGCCGCCCAAGGCCCCATGGGCGACCGCCCAAGGCGATTTCCAGCACAATTAAATTTCTAACTTTTTCTTCCTAGCTTCAATCCCTCTTCTTTTTCTCCACTTTATATTCAAGAACACCCAAAGGATTCCTTAGTCTTACTAAGTTCATCCTAACTCATGCAAACCCAAGATAAAGTAAACCTAGATTATTTATCCCTAAACATTCCACCCATTTCATTTCCTCTAAATCATCGTTCATGAACATAAATCTCAACCCACTTCCTTTACCAATTTCGTGCTTAACCCTTTTTAATCCCAAATTAACCTATGTTCTTACACTCTTGATCAACAATAACATTCTTCCATAAGATAAATCAATTCCTCAACTTCCAAGAAGATTTCTAAGGCATTAAACAATTATTTAAATAACAATAACAACATCAAATCATTGATGAGCATACAAAGAAAGGAGGTCATAATAACTCACTTTTGGATTTTATAAGGAAAGATTGATCTTCCTAACTTGATGACTTCCTCTAGGTGATCCAACTTCAATGGTGCTTTTAGACTTGATTTTGGTGAAGAAATGCTTTGGACTCAAGCTTGGGAGAAGGGAGCTTCCATGGAGGTTTCTTAGATTTCTCTAGGAAGGAGGAAGTATGAATGTTGAATGAAGGAGGGAGAAGGAGAGTAAGAGGAGGATGAGGGAGAGGGAGGGGGCCGGTTATGGAGGGAGTTAGAGGAGGGCACATGGCAAGCCTAGAGAAGGTAAGACAATTGGCCCCCCATCAAAAATAACCTAAGGCTTCCATCCCTTTTTAAATTAAAATAAATCCTTATCCCATTAATTCATTCTACTCATTTAACCTCCCTATACTATTTATCATATTTCCATTATTATTATTTCCCCAATTTTCTTTATTTAACAACCAATAATTTTTCAAGAGGTTCCAAATTCACTTCTCACCCAATTTATCTTAATTTAAGAATTTTAAAGGCATAATTGAACACATAAAGCTAACATAATTATTAAAAGCATATAATATAATATTTAAAATTAGTGCCCGGGGTTGGGGTCGTTACACTCACTCCCCCTTAAAGAAAATTCGTCCCGAATTTGACTGTCACTTACCCTAAGGTTCAAATAGCAAGGGTTACCTTTCACACATTCTAACTTAACATTTTCAATTAGACTTCTCAAAGGCATGATTCTACTATACACTTTCACGACTCGAATACTCTAAGACTTCCATTCTCAATTAGTCCCATCAATGCTATGATTCTTCCCAAGATTTCTAATTTCATTAATAATGTAATATCACAACTTAATATTCCGAGAATACCATACCATCAACTAACCCGAATCTCACGACCTCAAAGAAAGTATTTTTAAATAAAAGTATTACCTCTTATGATACCCAATACATTACGATATTTCATTTAAAACTGCAAATACCCTGCAAGCTGTCCCAAGTCGGTCTATAAGTCAATTCACCAATCTTTTCTAAAACTTTAAATGGATTAACAAACTTTAGCGCCAATTTACCTTAGACCTTGCTTCTCCAATTTCACCCCAACAAATTAGAGATCGATATTTTCTTCCCTAATGTGAATGTGTGCCCAAAATTTTTGTTTATTGGAATTCACGCGGGTTTGAAGACATCCGAGTTATTTGAAAAAAACGGAGTCGCCACGCCATTTTGATTACCTCAAAACTTTGAAAAAAAGGTTTTATGGGTTCGGAGGTTAAGTTACCCCTTGGGAAGAACGTTTGGCGTTCACCCAAGGTGCCTTGCCGGAACAAGTCTCCCTAGATTTCATTAATCGTGTTTGCTTGCGTGCTTTCTTTGTGTGCATGTGTTTGAAAATAAAAAGGGGGGGAAATGTCCCAAGTTATCTTCCGGACGTACAAACCATTTGTTGGTTGTCGCTCGGGATTCCTTGGAATTTATGTATTAGGGATTATGATCCCGTCCTCATCTTATGACTTATGATCAACGCATTTAAACCTCGGGACCCTCGGGACTTGCGTGATCGAGAGAATGACTCTCTTTTGGGTCAAAGATGAGGTTCTTTAGGAAGGAATGTCCTTAGCCCATCAATCCTACGCTTTAAGACGGTCGAGCTCGTATAGAGGCTTCATACTCATTCTTAAGCGATAATTGGAGATATAGGGTTCAAGGTTATCCTTTTCCTAAAGAAATCATGAACCTTTAATGGAAGGAACGATGCAAAGATGAGAACTTTTACACCGGTCCGTTCCAAGGTTAGGGGAAAAGGGAAATGCATGATAAAAAATGACTCTTTAATGAAAAGATGACATTTTTAGGTTGCAAATGATGCTTTTTGATTGAAAGAAATGATCTTTATGCAAATGATGCATAAAGATTTGATTTTTATGCAAAGGATGCATTGAAAAGGGATTTTGATGCAAAGGATGCATTTTTATTAAAAAAGATTTGATCTTTATATGCAAATGATGCATAAAGATAACATTTTTATTGGAAAATGGGGGTTTTAGGTGCAAAGGATGCACCTTTATGAAAAAGACTACATTTTTATGACAAATGAGGTCTTAATGCATGAAAAAGGGGAAGGGGATTATAAAGATATGATCTTTAATCTACCAAGTCCCAAGCAATATAAAGACAATGCAATGAGCAATTTATAATGCAATTAGGATGCAAAGGTAGGGCGTGCGAGGTTACCAATCGTTTTCTTCGATTCTTTGGACGGAGCTTGGAGGAGGTTGGTCTTGGACCTTCAAGGAGGAGGGAGATGGCTTCTTGAGCTTCTTCTTCACCTTCTTGAACCTTCAAAGGGATTCTTCACGTCCGGGAGTGGCCGGTTGTGTGTGTGTGACTGTTGGTGTTGTTGTTGTTGTTGTTGAAATGGGTAGAGGAGGGCTCTATTTATAGGCAAGCCTGGATAAGGCTAATGAAGCCGTGCGGCCGCAGCTCTTTGCAAATGAGGCCGTGCGGCATTATCCACAATGACTCAAAGCATTCTAGAACCATGCAAGGTGGCATCATTCTAGAAGCCTCTCCCTAATTAAGAAAAACGTGTTTTCTTAATTAGGAAGGCTCCTTACAGCCCTAATTTAAATTTGGACTGTTCCAGAACATTTCCTAACACTAGGAAGGTCCGGGAATTACCGGGAAATTTACCGAAATGTCGGGAAAATTAACCTAAGGCATGAGCCAGATTTGGGTACTTACAGAAGCCCTCGGCAACGTCACTTGCAAGGCGAGTGGGGTTGTCGATAGAAAAGGATCCGATCTCGGCGAATGCCGAGACGGATTGGGAGACCAAGGTGGTCGAGTGGCCGAACCTTTTGGAAGGCTACCTACGTATCCCTGAGGAATCAAGCCAGCCGTAGTTCGAATTAGGGTCCGCTGGGGAGGAAGAAGAGAAACCGGTCTCTTGTCGGGGAAATAGAAGAGAAAATGACCTAGGAAGTCAAGCAATTGATCCTACCGGGGATATGCTAGGAGTGACCAAGGTGGTCGGATATCCGAACCTCTTTGAGGGGCCGCTTATCACCGAGGAGTGACAAAGAAACAGGTGACCAAAGTGGTCGAATGGCTGGACCTTTTATAAAAGGCTACCTACGTATCCCTGAGGAATCAAGCCTTGATCGTAGTTCAAGCATCACTAGATAGTTAGGAACGATGTCTAGGATCCTTGAGATTTTGACAATTCGGAGGCTGTCACCTGATTGACAATTACTGGAGGATGTCACCTGATTGACAATTACTGGAGGATGTCACCTGATGAAGTTAGAACTTGGGACGCTATCTCTTTATGACGGAGATAGAGGTAATTTAAGTTGGGAAACTTGAGCGTACGTCACTATTCGCGGATAGTGGTATCACAAGTTGAAATGACTTGGGCATTCGTCACTATTCGCGGATAGTGGTTGCACAAATTGAAATGACTTGGGCATTCGTCACTATTCGCGGATAGTGGTAGCACAAGTTGAAATGACTTGGGCATTCGTCACTATTCGCGGATAGTGGTTGCACAAGTTGAAATGACTTGGAATGACTTGGGCGTACTTCACTATTCGCGGATAGAGGTAGCACAAGTTGAAATGACTTGGAATGACTTGGGCGTACTTCACTATTCGCGGATAGAGGTAGCACAAGTTGAAATGACTTGGAATGACTTGGGCATACTTCACTATTCGCGGATAGAGGTAGCACAAGTTGAAATGACTTGGGCATGACTTGGGCGTACTTCACTATTCGCGGATAGAGGTAGCACAAGTTTAGAGTTCTGACAATTCGGAGGTTGTCGCCTAGTGTTATCCCGTTATGACGGAACTAACAGAGGTGACTAGGAAAAAAAAGCTTGATTGCTTCACAGATGAGAGATATTTTCGAAGAGGAGGTTATCTCGTTAAAAGATAACGAGAATTGCATGCCCAAGTGGAAGGTCCAGGGCAAAGTTGTAATTTATGCTCGTAGCGAATGAAGCCGCCCGGCATGAGATGGAGAAAAAGAAGCCGTACGGCTAGAGATCCGGTTTTTCCGCATTATTTAAAATCGAATTCGAACGGGACTGGGCACTTGTTGCCGCCCACTTCAAACCGAGAGAGAGAAAGAGAGAGAGAATTTTCGAAATTCTTCAACCCCTTTTGCTTCCCTTTGATTTGAAATGGATCCTGAGGGCAATCCCATACCAAGGCAAGCGAGGAGAAACATCTCTCGGCGGCCGCGAGAAGAAGGAGGAAGGAGCTCGTGAGGACGGAGAGGAAGTATGACTTCCTTACGCCTCCATCTGAGCTTTATCCGGAGAAGGGAGCATAAATCAACAAACCCGCGATCGGTTGGGGTAAGCAATCTTATTTGGCTCAAATTCGATTGCTTTTGCTTGATTTTTGAATGATTTAGGGCTTGACCCGAATTATAGGATTTTTCTAGGATTTTCCTAGGATTTTTGAATGATTTTGAGATGCATGAACAACCTATGAGGCTAAAAATATGCATGCAATTTATTTGATGAAAATTATGAGAATGACTCACTTTTTTCTCGCAAAATGAAGTAAGAATGAGAATTGTCTAAATATGAGACGGAGTCCTTGCCTTGTGCTAGAACTAGGTCAAAATTCTGATTTTCAATGAGAAAACATGATTTTGGAAGATGAAAATGATTCATGCATGTCATTTTTTGAAAGGATAATGCTTATGTGCAAAAATTGTGATTTTGTGCTTTAGGAAAGCAATGACGCGTTTCCAGTGATGAAAGACACGTTTTTGATGCAAAAGTTATGCTAGAAAACTTTTATGAATGCTTTTCTTTTGAAAATATGTGCACTTTTGAATGCATGCATACTTTTGAAATGATATGAAGGACTGACGCTTCTTTTGTGCTTGTCTACAGGAGAACAAGTCTAGAGGACCGTCTGAGATAGCGGCCAAGCTTTGCAGAGGATGCCAGATTTTGAGAAGGATGGGGCAAATCCCAAGCAACGGTGAGGGCTACCGGCTTGGATGCATTCGTCAGAGGCTATCGGCCGGGGTGTCCACATCACCTCGAAGAGCAAGGGCTTGGTCCAGCCCTTTCGAGTTCCGTGGGACAAGACACATAGCTTTCACCCGAGCCGGGAGAGCCGACAAGTGACTCCCGCCGATTTCACCGCTATTACGGGCTTACAGCTCACCGGGAGGCCCGTGACTTGGAGGGACCATATTACCGCCGAGGAGTTTCTGTGCTTTGGTCGGGTTTGAGCCGATTCCGAAGGGGCCGGGATGGAGACACGGAACGCCGAGGTGGCGCTCAGATTAGCATGCGTAATTTTGTCGCTAATGATGTGATCGCCCAGCCACTGCTAGAGCATTCATATGGTTGATGCTATCACCACCATTTTTGCTAATTCTGGGACGATAGCTATGACTCTGCCTCCTCGACTCTCCGGGAGGATGTTGATGGGATTGGGACGGTCTCTTGGGAGAGGCCGGATTGGCGGAGCTCTACTTCTCGTTGGACATGTACAATGAACAAGGCCGCTTCCATGGATCGCTTTTCTTTTGCCCTCGAGGTAGTCTCCTTTCTTGTCTCTTTTCTCTTTTATGTCTTGAGACTTTTATGAGAAAATGACCTTTTCGATGTTTTTGAACATGCAGCCTGGTTTTGCGAGGTGATCGGGTTCTTCCCTTGGAACCAGCAGAGCGATGTCACCATCTTCCCCGCTATGGTTCGCCGGAGGGGAGATGCGAGAGATAAATTCACTGGGAAGACCCGATTACCTTCGACTACAAAATGGTGAGGCCGGTCATCAATAGGGATGGGCACGACGGAGTGGACTTCTACCCCCGGGGTGTATCCAGAGATCTTGGCCGGGAGATGCTATAGAGGTGACGAGGCAGCAGGAGGTGGCTCACCTGGCCGACATGTGATGTCATTTATCCGGGGACCGCTTCGAGGCAAAGATGGTCATGTTCCCCACTAGATGCCATTACTCCTTCCGACCCTCCAAGACGGATGCCGCAGCCTGTGGACCGGCCGGCGGATGAGATTGCTAGGTACTGTGCAGTGTGCGTGGCCGCGGAGGAGTACTTCGACATGGACACCCCCTACGCCGTGTTTGTGGAGCCGCCCGAGGACGCCACGTGGCTAGTGAAGCCGGCGGTCACTCGTGGATATGGGGAGGATGAGCCTACCGACCCGCCGATCCCTCCCGCACATCCGTCCTACGTGGTCCATGGAGTACCGAGGAGGATGAGGATCCCCGTCCCCGATGCTAGGGAGCCCCAAGACACCTTGCCGCCCGATAGCACCGTAAGTGTACTCTTAGGGTCTTATTCCCTTTTTTTTTTTTAGCTTTCGCATTTTCTCGCTGGCTTTTGCAAATTTCGAGATTTTTCTCGAGATTTTCTTTTCTTTTCTCGTGTTCCAAAGACGCACATACGACAGTTGGTCGTGCGTAATGTGGCCGGAAAGACGTTTGCCGATCCTTGGTCAAGAAGCCGGCTCGCGCTACTAAAGCGCCAACAAGCGTGCAGGAGCCTCGTGCGCAAAAGGAGGCATCGTCTGGGGCGCAAAGATCCTCTTCCTCGGCTTCGGAGTACTCATCCAAAGGCCATGCCTCGGGCGAGGTCCTAATGCCGGCATCTTGGAGCAAACTGCGGAGTACGAGCACGATGACATCCATTTATCCGATGCGAGCGATCAGAGGATGTGATGAGGGAGGCTAGCATTTATGAGCCGAGTAGTGATGAGGAGGACGAAGAATCTCGAGGCCTAGGGGGCTCTAGAGCAGATATGGGAACAAACAATTTACAATTTTTATGCACAACTTGTTTATTTTTTGCTTTATTTGGGCGCCGATGGGGCGAAAACATTGTATTTACGTTTTATTTACTTTTCTAATTCATGCTTTTTTAATTTGCATATTATCTCGAGCCTCGGGGCGACTTTTTTGCTTGGAATTGGGGCCGAAACCGGGCCAAAATGATTTATAATGGTGTATAAATGCTTGAATGACTTCGGATATGTTTTTGTACATGTGTTTGGTTGAAAAAGTGGGGTGAAAACTCCCTTGGGCAGCAATCTTTGGTTGCCGCAGAATTTTTTTCGCAGAGGGCTAATGTAGCCGTGCGGCATGGCCTCGAGGGCAAATGTAGCCGTGCGGCTAATGCCTGTCTCGAACCGGTTATTTTCTCGAATAAAAGCAAGGCTTGGCCATTTCATTTCATTTTCAACCCAAACTTGTCCCGACTGTTCCTGCAGCCCATTTTGGACCTAAAGACACCACCTTTGATCACTTTGCGATGGAGAAGCCCGTTAGACCGCAAAGGGGGAAGCGAGACCATTTTCTCGTCCGGTCTTCAATCTTGGGCGAGACACAACTTCCAAAATCACAAGGGGCCGCTTGATTCTTCCTTCAAGATCAAGTCTTTATGGCATTTGAGGGATCTCCCGCCCGATTGGGATCTCGTTGAGAGCCGCAAAGAAAGTTTTGGGACGTCCGAGACATGTTTATCGCTTCTCTTACAACGAAATTGTCCCAACGCACGAAGACTTCAGCAGCCTTGATTGGGGGTCCCGAGACCGAGGCTATAGCTATTCCGCTGATCGGAGACGTGCCGCCGGCGGTAAAGCTTGCATCTTTTCTCGCGCATTCCTTTGGGAGAGGCCGAGGATGATGGTAGCCCCTGATAGGATTGACCTTTCGATATCCCGGCAGTTTGGGTCTCCGTATATGGCCGCGACCACAAGGCTATGGATGCTTTCATTCTCTCGCGTATTCTCTATTTTGTTCACCGCCGAGTCCGTGGGGATTCACATAGTGGTCTCTTGGACATGGTCGAGACTCAGTGGCCGGGAAGGATATTGTCCCGCCGGTTTTGGGAGAGACATTTCATGGGATTGATAGGATGGCTCGGGAGACCGCTTTCATGAGGTCCGGAGTCCGGCTATGCCGACTTTGTGGTTGCAGGAGAGGCTCTGGCTTTGCCTGGGCTTTGCCGACTCGCCCTCGGGTGATTTCTGAGAGGTGCACCGAGGCAACAGAACAGGTAGCCGGGAGCCGATGATGGCTAGGCTATCCACTTCTGACATCCGTTGGTGGATACCACATTGGAGGTTGCGCACTGTGAGGATATTTCAGGGTCTTATGCCGCGAGGGTTCCGTGATTCTCGCCGGTCGTCCTTCTACATACCCCGCTTGGTATCCAGCAGCTGGGGCTTTACAGAGCCATTGAGTGATTGGGAGGACATCCGGACCATGGAGGTGGTGTCATTGGACATGAGAGATCCAAATGCCTTCTCTTTCTTCTCGAGGGCTTGGACATATACCGCTTTCCCACCTGTGGCTATCTTCAGAGCAGAAGAGCACCATCTTGACCACCGTCTACTTGGACCGGTACGAGAGGGAGACGGGAGCGACTGTGCTATCTTGGAGGATAGGCATCGAGCTTTATTGGGACCTCGACCGTGACTCGAGTAGGACTCTCGAGGGAGACCGAGGCTAAGGCGAGCTGCCATAACCAATCGTGTGACTTGGTCGTAGATATGGAGGCTCTGCACAAGAGATTGTCCGAGGTCGCTCCTTCGACCGAGGCTCGCAGGGAGGAGGTGCGGACTCGTGCTCGTATAGAGAGAGCGCTCATTGACACGGGGTTGGTAGAGGCTCCAGTGAGGATACCGCAGGTCGGGATGAGGGATACCGACATTATAGATAAAAAGAGGAAGAAGACTCGAAGGGGTCGAGGAAAAGGGAAGAAGACCGAAGAAGACTCAAATAATGACGACCGACAAGTCTTTTCTCAAGATCCTCTTATTGCCATTTGCAAACACATTAGTTTATTTAGGCATTTTGTTGTATTTTAGATCTTTTTTAGCAAAGTTAGCAGAGTTAAGAGGTAGACCGTGCTTGAACTCATCAAGAAGCTTTTAACTTGTAATGAACAAGAGATATTATTTTTTAAAAATTAATCAAGACACATTTCATGGAAACTCAAATGTCTTATTTGTTTGGGACCCGTTTCATGAAAACCGAAATGCCCTTTATTTTTATTTATTGTTTAGGACGCACTTCATGGAAGCTTGATTGCCCTTTTTTATTGTTTAGACCGAACCATATATGGCCGCCTACGTTCCCTTTTACAAGAAAGGCTAAGGGGCTCAGTCTTCGTAGTTCATTCTCGGTGAACTAATTTTTTATGTGCACTGTCTTTTGCCTAGACCGCCCTTTTTGGGGTTTTCACTTAGCCGGGCATTACTCTTTTTGCACTAGAATTTTTTTATCTTTTTTTTTTTTTTTTTTTTTTTTTTTTTTTCATGTGCAACCCCGTCTTTTGCCTAGACCGCCCTTTTTGGGGTTTTCACTTAGCCGGGCATTACTCTTTTTGCACTTTTTCTTCTTTCTTTTTTTTTTTTTTTTTTTATCGACATAGTATCTTCTGAGTTTATCACCGTTGACCGGGTGGACAAAGGGATTGCCATCCAAGTCTCGCAAGCTTCATTGCTCCTCCCGACGCATTTTCGCACCACATAAGGGCCGATCCAGACGGGTTCCCATTTTCCTGTGGGGTTGTCTCTCGGTAGGGGGCTTTACTTTCAGCACCAAGTCGCCTCTTTGATGTCTCCGGCCTCGACCTTTTATCAAATGCTCGCCATTCGCCCGGTAGGCTCGGGTGTGTTCCATGGCTTTTAGCCTTCTCTCGTCAAGGTGGCTAACTCATCATGCCGGCCGCGCAACCATTCCACTTCATTGACACTATTTTCCAGAGGACCCTTAATGACGGGATTTCCAACTCCACCGGTAACACCGCTTCCATCCCGTAAGTTAGGGCAAAAGGAGTTTCTCCCGTGGCCGTTTCCGACAGACGTTCAGAGCCCCAGAGTGCTAGGTGCAGCTTTTCGGGCCAATCACGACCACGGGTGGCCATCTTCCTGATGATCCGCTCGAGTGTCTTATTAGCAGCCTTCCACGGCTCCATTGGTCTCGAGGTCTCGTACGGACGACTTGTGGCGAGTAACTCGAATTCTCGACAACAGCCTATCGCAGCCTTCCTTCGAAGTGTGACCCATTATCGGAAATGATCTCGCTGGGCACCCCATATCTCGCACATTATGTTTTCTTTGATGAACCGGGCCACTTTTCTCGAAGTGAGGACCTTGTAGGACTTGGCCTCTACCCATTCGTGAAGTAGTCGATGGCTACCAACACGAACTCGTGCCCATTGCTTCCTCGCCGGATATTTTCCCTATCACGTCGATGCCCCAAGTTGCAAACGGCCAAGGAGTCGTCATGCAATACAGTCATGAGGTGGGAGATGGTTGAGGTTAGCAAACCGCCGGCATTTGTCGCAGTTCTGGACGTGCCGAACGCAAACTGCTTCCATGGAGATCCAGAGTAACCCATTCTCGAGGATCACTTGCATCGTGGCTCGCATTCATGTGAGGACCGGAGGGACCATTGTGGACTTCGGTCATCAACTCTCCGGCTCTTTCTTGAGTGACACATAAGAGGAGTGGTCCTTGATACCGCTTCTTGTATAGGTTGCCTCCTAGAATGACATAATGAGAAGCCAACCTTTTCGTGGCTTGCAAGCTTTTGGCTCGACTCCTTCTTTGGTCTACCTTCTTCGTCTCGAAAGCCGACTCTCCGTCTTTGAGGAATTGGTAACTGATTGTACCAAGGTTCCTTTATAGGCTCGAGTCCTGTGTCCACTTCACAACAAAGCCGGGGCTTCTCTTCTACCCACTCAAGGGCTTTATGGCTTTTCCTCGGGGATCTCTACCAATGAGGCTAGAGTAGCTAGGGCATCTCGCGAACTGCTCTTTTCCCTCAAGTAGTGGAAAGTCACTTCTCCGAACCGTCCACCAACTCCTCCATATAGGCATGATACCGTTGCAGACAGGTCTACAGCCTTCCACTTGTTGGAGACTTGGTTGATGATCGTGGCCGAGTCTCCGTAAACTTCGAGCTCCTTGACATTTCTTTCTAAGGCGGCCTCCAAACCAAAGAATGCAAAGCTTCATACTCGGCGGCATTGTTCGTGGCAGAAAGTTCAACTTGAGGGCTATGGGGTATGCTCATCTTTTGGATCGACCAATAGCATTCCCACACCATTTCCTCTTTGTTAGCGGCTCCGTCAAAGAACAACCGCCATCTATTTTCGTGCTCAACCGCAAAGATCCCTTCATCTCGGAAATTGGGGTTCGTGCCCTCTCGTCTTCATTATCGGGGAAATTCGCCAGTGATCTCGACAATGCTTGACCCTTGATGGCCTTTCTCGGTCACATAGTTGATGTCGTATTCTCGCCAAGAAGAAGGACCACTTCGCTAGACGCATCGAGAGGGAAGGCTTGTCAAAGATGTACTTGATGGGGTCCATTTTTGAGACCAAGTTTACAGGTGGGCTTCGCATATAATGCTTCAACTTGCCGACTACCTGCACTGGCCTCCCGCACAGTGTCTTTTCACACGCCGAATAATTGAGCTCACTCCTTGTAGCTTCCGCCGACAAAGTAAATGGCATTCTCTACCCGAGAGTCTTTCTTCTCTTGAGCAAGCATAGCCCCAACCGCCGTGTTCAGGATAGCTTAGATAGAGCAAGAGGCTTCGTCTATGTGGGGGCATAGTACCGGGGATGTACTAAGTATGCCTTGATCTCGGTCAAAGGCATCTTGGCATTCTTCGGTCCATTCTCAGGTCCACATTCTTCTTCATGAGTTTGAAGATGGGCTCGCACATAGTGGTCAACCGATTGACGAAACGGCCGATGTACCGCAATTTACCCATGAAGCTCTTGACTTCGTCCTGGTTTGAGGTGGCCTCATATCCATGATGGCTTTGATCTTTCTGGGGTCAACTTCTATACCTCGCTCCGTGACCATATACCCGAGCACTTTTCCCTTTGTCACTCCGAAGGTGCATTTCAAGTGTGGTTTAGTCTCATGGAATGTCCGTCTCAGCCTCTCAAAGAATTTTCGTAGGTCAACAAAGTGTCGCCCACCTTCTCCTTTGGAGTGGATTATCATGTCGTCTACGTAGACCTCAATCTCCTTGTGGATCATGTCATGAAAAAGCGCGGCCGCCGCCCTCTCGGTAAGTAGCCCCGGCATTCTTGAGCCCGAATGGCATTACCGTATAACAAGAGGTTCCCACGGTGTGGTAAAGGCCGTCTTTTCTTGGTCTTCCTCGGCCATCTTGATCTCGGTTGTAGCTCGCAAAACCATCAACGAAGGATTTGACTTCGTAGTTGGCAAGTGGAGTCTACCAGATGTCTATGTTTGGCGCAGGGTAGTCGTCTTTGGGCCGGCCTTGTTCGCATCTCGGAAATCCACACAAAGAACGCACCTTCCCATTGGCCTTGGTTACGGTTACGATGTTGGACAACCATGTCGGGTATTCAATGACTCGATGAATCCTACCCGCAGAGCTTCTCAATTTCTTCTTTGACCTCGTAGAGACCATTCCGGCTTGATCTTTCTCGCTCGCTTTACCGGTTTAGCATCTCGGTGCTAGAGGGATTCTCGTGCTCTACTATCGAACCTGTCTAGCCCCTGCATATCTTTGTATGACCATGCAAACACGTCGACGTATTCTCTCGAAAGCACTCAATCAATCTGTCCCTTTCAACCCCCCGGAAGAAGCTTCCAATCTGTGTCTCTTTAGGTTCCTCAATAGTACCCAAATTCACACTTATCAAAATCTCCTCGGCAGCCTTGGGCCCGGTTTTCCTCTTTTTCTCGAAACCCGCTTAAAGATTTCTTTAATGTATTGTTCGTTTAGTGTGTTTGCATCTTGTTCAAATGATTCATTATTAACGTTGTTAAGTTTTGAGTTAATTTATCATTTGTTAAGTTGGCAATAAGAGGATAATCGTAAAGATCCGTCATTTCATTCAAGATAAGGGGAAAGATGACATCGATTACATTTTCATAATCCTCAGCGTGAGGCCTTCTGATGACTCGAGGACCGGAATTCGAAGATTCCCGACTCAACCGAATAGACAACACCGACTCGACCCTACACTACTTATTGACTCGAGGGGGACTTGACAAGGGTTAGACCGGATCTCACTGCTCTTGCCGTTGCCCCTGGGAGTAGCAGCCTTGCGTTCTTCGTAAAGTTGGAGACTTCGAACCGATCAAAAGCTTGCCGAAAATCATTAATGTGCCGGCATCGTGGAAAGATGGTGAGGGGAACTAAAGTAACTTGTTGCAATCTTTCACCTAGCTCTTCCGTAGCGACCGGACTCATTGACCGAAGGGTCCGGCTCATCTTATCAATGCACCGCCGATAACTCATTTCCTCTTTACCGATCTTGGACATCACGACCTTGTCGTTGTAGCCAATAGAAGGGTTGGCCTGGATAATGCCGATGAAGTCTTCTTCAGAGGGGATCTTGATTCTTCCTTGACCGGCTACGTATTCAATAGGCTTTCGTGTTCTCGTCCGCATCTCGCTAGCTTCTCATTGAACTTCACGATGGCCACAAATTCAGCACTTTCGCTTCAAAAGGATCACCGTACACGGGGTATCAGCCGGATCGTGCTTGGGGTGACGGGTTCCTTGGCATAACCGACATAGTAGTCGAACTTGCCCGAGGGCTCTCCCAAAGTTCCTACGCTCTTGTCCCCAGCCTTCGTATCTTTCTTTAAGCTTCGCCGTGTGGATTTTCTCTTCTTCTTCTTCCTTGAAGGAGCGTCCTCATTGATCCATTCTTGATACTCATACTCTGTGCGCCTTCGCAATCACATACATCATACCGTATGTGAGGCTTGGGTTGAACCGGGATAACCCTCCAACCGCTTGGTCATTACCGTTGTGGATTACCATGTTAGCCATTTTGACACCGAAAAGCCGACAAAACCGAGGATTCTCGAGGATTCTGCGCTAACAAGTCGCCGACCCTGTTCTCACCCACTTCTTTCTCGCCGCGGGAAAGGGATAGGAAAGGTTTAGACTCGGGTAGGTGTTTAGTCAAGGCTCGTGTAGTATGCAAATTAGAATCTTCAAGTTTACTTAAAATGTTGTCTTTTATTAATATCTATTTGGTTGGAAAAGGGGTTCTCGCCCTTCTTTTTTCACAACTACTCTAGATCCCGGATCTGGGTTCCGTCACTACGTCTATAAGCCCCTCGTATTCCACCCGTATTTCGACCTCCCAGTGGTGGACACCGGCGAGGGTCCTATAGGGCACGCGGATCCCACCGACCGAGAGTAAAGAACGCTCCTATCGGGTCTAGCGGGTCATAGGACCTTTCAACGCACGAGCGATGCGGATTATAGTCAAGGCAATACTGGAAAGTCTCGTCTCTCTCGCCTTGACGGATCTTTGATGAGTTTCGCTTGAGCGAATGACGGTTTTTTTTTTTTTTGACTTTCGGTAATGTCCGAGAATATAATAGGCATGGGTCGGGCGGCAAAGCCGGATGACACAAAGGTCACATTGAACCTCGTTGCATACGCAGTGCGCGAGTTGGACTCGAAGTCAATGCCGGTCAAGATCTTGCCAATTTTTCCTTGTCGGAATTTTGGCAGAGCTTCGCTTGAGCGAAAGACCTTTTGATTTTTTTTGGCAAAGACTTGGTCTTGACTTTTACGCATTCCGTGCGGGTCAAGGTCAATAGTCAATGTCGGAGTCAAGATCCCACCGATTTTTCCTTGTCGGAATTTTGGCGGAGATTTCGCTTGAGCGAGAATCTTGGCTTCCGTTATGAGCTAAGGCTTGACCTTTACGTGGGTATGCAACTGGGCTATATGACACGGACTAGACCAAAAACCAACCAAAAGTCACGGATTTTTTGAAACGTGTGACACGGACTGTGCATTGGTCGACACCGGGCCGCCATGGGAGGTTGGGATGATTCCGTGCGCGCCCGGGAGCATCGTAAGGCCGTCCGTGATCGCACTGAACCACCCTCGGGTTTTGAGGGACGTGCGTGCAAAAGTGTACAGATATATCAAAGTGCGCGTAGTGTGCGGTCTCCTAAAATTGTTCCTTTTTGAGTTAAAACAGAGATTTTCATAAATGTGTTTTAAAGGAATGATTTTCGGGACGGGGAAAATGCAACACATAAGCACGTAAATTTTCTCGGGAAGCCCTGCCGCCGTGGAGCCGAATAGCCCCAAGCCGCTAGGACTCGCCAGATTAACCATGATTTTTCCCGGTGGAATTGCCACCGAGGTCGTATGGTCGAATCCTATGAGGATTAGCCGTACGACCGCATGGATCAATTTTCCAGTTCCACTCCTTTTGCTATTTTTCGGGTTGTTTCCCGTTCAAAGTATGCACAGATTCCAAGATGCAAATGATGCAATGCATGGTAAAAGAAAGCAAACATGATTAATGAAATCGGCGATGGGAGTCTAACCCACTCAAAGGGAAAAGCTTTCTTTACTTTTTCAAAAAATTTTCGAAAAGGGATACCGGTACGTGGATTGTTAAACCACCGGTCATCCCAACTCCCACGTCAGGAGTGTACAGGAAGGTTAAGTGGTTTCCACCTATATACCAAGTATCGATTTTTGTTTTGAAAATAAAGCTTTTCTCCTTTGGGATGATCCCCGCCGGAGTCGCCAAACCGTGAATGTGTGCCCAAAATTTTTGTTTATTGGAATTCACGCGGGTTTGAAGACATCCGAGTTATTTGAAAAACGGAGTCGCCACGCCATTTTGATTACCTCAAAACTTTGAAAAAAAGGTTTTATGGGTTCGGAGGTTAAGTTACCCTCGGGAAGAACGTTTGGCGTTCACCCATGGTGCCTTGCCGGAACAAGTCTCCCTAGATTTCATTAATCGTGTTTGCTTGCGTGCTTTCTTTGTGTGCATGTGTTTGAAAATAAAAAGGGGGAAATGTCCCAAGTTATCTTCCTGACGTACAAACCATTTGTTGGTTGTCGCCGATTCCTTGGAATTTATGTATTAGGGATTATGATCCCGTCCTCATCTTATGACTTATGATCAACGCATTTTAAACCTCGGGACCCTCGGGACTTGCGTGATCGAGAGAATGACTCTCTTTTGGGTCAAAGATGAGGTTCTTTAGGAAGGAATGTCCTTAGCCCATCAATCCTACGCTTTAAGACGGTCGAGCTCGTATAGAGGCTTCATACTCATTCTTAAGCGATAATTGGAGATATAGGGTTCAAGGTTATCCTTTTCCTAAAGAAATCATGAACCTTTAATGGAAGGAACGATGCAAAGATGAGAACTTTTACACCGGTCCGTTCCAAGGTTAGGGGAAAAGGGAAATGCATGATAAAAAAATGACTCTTTAATGAAAAGATGACATTTTTAGGTTGCAAATGATGCTTTTTGATTGAAAGAAATGATCTTTATGCAAATGATGCATAAAGATTTGATTTTTATGCAAAGGATGCATTGAAAAGGGATTTTGATGCAAAGGATGCATTTTTATTAAAAGATTTGATCTTTATATGCAAATGATGCATAAAGATAACATTTTTATTGGAAAATGGGGGTTTTAGGTGCAAAGGATGCACCTTTATGAAAAAGACTACATTTTTATGACAAATGAGGTCTTAATGCATGAAAAAGGGGAAGGGGATTATAAAGATATGATCTTTAATCTACCAAGTCCCAAGCAATATAAAGACAATGCAATGAGCAATTTATAATGCAATTAGGATGCAAAGGTAGGGCGTGCGAGGTTACCAATCGTTTTCTTCGATTCTTTGGACGGAGCTTGGAGGAGGTTGGTCTTGGACCTTCAAGGAGGAGGGAGATGGCTTCTTGAGCTTCTTCTTCACCTTCTTGAACCTTCAAAGGGACTCTTCACGTCTGGGAGTGGCCGGGTTGTGTGTGTGTGACTCGTTGGTGTTGTTGTTGTTGTTGTTGAAATGGGTAGAGGAGGGCTCTATTTATAGGCACCTGGATAAGGCTAATGAAGTCGCGTGCGGCCGCAGCTCTTTGCAAATGAGGCCGTGCGGCATTATCCACAATGACTCAAAGATTCTAGAACCATGCAAGGTGGCATCATTCTAGAAGCCTCTCCCTAATTAAGAAAACGTGTTTTCTTAATTAGGAAGGCTCCTTACAGCCCTAATTTAAATTTGGACTGCTCAGACATTTCCTAACACTAGGAAGGTCCGGGAATTACCGGGAAATTTACCGAAATGTCGGGAAAATTAACCGGAAGGCATGAGCCAGATTTGGGTACTTACACCTAACAACGCCTCATACGGTTTTATCTTAATGCTAGAATGATAACTGCTATTATACGCAAACTCGCTAAGGTTATTTAACTTCTCAAGTTGAAGGGAAATTTGTCACACAAACATAACCTATTCTTCCAGAATTTGGGTAGTCTTCAAATCTCTTCCTTTCGACTAACTAAATCTTTCAACTCTTAGGGTCGGTAACTAACCCCGGAAGGAAGCTTCAAAAGATAAGATTCCACTTAAACCACACAAACAATTATAACCACTCTCGATAAACGATAAGAAAATTCCGCTTTACCTAAGTTAGCTTCCCCGGAACATACGCTATCACCTTCCCATTTTGTATAACACAACACCCTGATCTTCCGGTAATACATACTTAAAACTTCACAAGATCCTCACATCCACTAGGTAAGGTAAGGATCGGGTTCAAAGTTAACCTATTCTCCATTACTAACCATATGATTCACCCTTGTTACATCCTGCACCATTTATACGTCCTTTAGAGTCAACTAAAGCAACGACTCTACAATTCTTAAGAATTCCTTAAATTTCTTAGGTAACACTTGCCAACTTAAGGATCACTGACTTAATCCTCACAAGATTCATGGTAACATCCACGTTTAAGACTATAGAACCCAAAATGTTGAAAACTTCTCGAGCCAACTCACACTAGCTAAACTTTGCATACAAGTACTTCTCACCAAGGATTATTAACCCTATCCTCCAATGATTTTCATGATCCTCTCGAAACTTTATTAACAAGAGACCCTCAATTCTAATTACCATAAAGCCATCAAAATAAGGCTTAAAAATTCTGCTTATCATACTCAGAACCAACACATGAAATATACCGGCGGGAGCACATTTACCATTTACTCACAATTAGCACATACAATTTTTGAAAAGACTTCTTATGCAAGTCTAACATATACTAATTACCCTTCACATCTTAATTCAAATGTTTCACCATACTCTCCTGCTTCTAGTCCTACTGACGATCCACCATCACCGGCTCCATCTCATTCCCACTTTAATTCTCTGCCATCTCCACCACCTACTTCGGTCTCCGACGCCGCTAATTGCAGTTTCAACATCCACCCAATACAAAAATATTCGAACAAAATCCTCCATACTCTTACAAGAACACAATCGGGGTGTTAAAACAATTTATGGTCATGATTGAAATTACCCGGATCCGAGCAGGCCTCGCGGCCCCGGCATCTGGCATCTTTCGCATTGGAGGTGTCTCGCCATTTGTTTTCGCATTTGTAGAGTCGCCACGCCGTTTTTATTAAGCCCAAAACATTGAAAAAGGGCATCAGTTTAAAGACAATTTTAAACTATTTTTGTGTGATGAGATTTTGAGTTCGGAGGTCAGATGACTCCCCGGGAAGAGAATATTAGAATATTAGAGCTCACCCGAGTAGCCTCGTAAAACGAGTCTTTCGGATACCCCTAATATTCTTTAACTGTTGTGTGTGTGTGTGTGTGCTTTTAAAAATGCATGCTGTATCGGATGTCTACATTGTATGCTATGTATGGAAATGTATTGAAATAGTATAGGAAGGAAGCCTTACCAATGTTGGTTCGTGTCTGTCTTCCGCTGGGGAATGGTGTTTGAGGTCGGAGTAGCGTTCCGGTACGGATCGGGATTGCTTCGGGAGATGCCGGTTGTCCGCGGACAGAGTTTCGGCGTGAGTTGAGGCTGCGAGGCTGCGTTCGGGCGGAGGTTCGGCGTGCGTGGGGATCGTCGGGATCACTCGGGCAGGTTCGGCGTGCGTTGTGGTGGCAGGAGTCACTCGGGCGAGTTTCGGCGTGGTTTGGGATCGTCGGTTTGACTCGGAAAGAGCGGGACACCGTGGAAAGACCGACAAGGCCTCGGAGTACCACGAGGGGCCTCAGAGTACCTCGAGAGTGCCTCGGGGCGGCGGGAGCGTCTCGGGAGCGTTCGGGAGGCTTCGGAGCACCACAAGGGAGCTCGGAAGGCCTCGGAAGGATCCGAAAGGGGCGGGAGTGCCTCGAGAGGACTTAGAGGGGAGCCGGAAGGCTAAGGGAGGAAGAGAGAAGAGGGAGGTGTGTGAAAATGAGGAGGGGAAGCCCTCTATTTATAGTAAAAATTTCGGAGCAAAGAGGTCCGTACGGACCTTCTTGGTTATCCGTAATTTTGGATTTCCTCGATTTGAGGGAATCCGCAATGATGGAGAATATTCGGAATGATGGTGTTCCCTGAGCAATAAGGTCCGTACGGACCATCTTGCATTTAAAGAGGTTCGTACGGACCAACTCTGCAGTGGAAGTAATCATTTTCCCTGGATTTGAGGGAATATTGTGGACTTTAAGGGATTCAAGAATCATTGAAACAAAGAGGTCCGTACGGACCTTAATTGCTTTCGATTTCTGAAAATTCCCAAAAGGTCCTTTTGTCCCTTTTATCCCGTAAAGGCTCCTCCCTTGGTTTGGTTGGGGGTTTGAGAGGGTTTTGAGAGGGTTTTGAGTGAGAAAGGTCTGCGAGGCTGCGTGGATGAGTCTGCGGTGTTTCCCGTGTGTTTGAAAGGGGTGATCCAGTTGGGGTACTTACAAGCTCCTCGACGACGTCACTTATGAAAGAAGTGGGGCCGCCGATAAGATAAGGGTCCTAATGGATCGCGTCTTTGGGAGAGGAAGTGGCCGTGAGGGTCAATGTGAGGACGTGGTGGTGTCCTTTTGTGTGACCGTTTAGGTCAATAGTGGACCTGTGATAGGATTCCTACGTATCCACAGCGGGAATCAATCCTGGTCGTAGTTCGGGTCGTGAATTTGTGCATGTGGGCGTGGTGGTGCCTCGAAGTGTTGTGTGACCGCCGAGGTCGGTGGTAAGGACGTGGTGGTGTCCCGGGATGTGGTGACCGCCGAGGTCAATTGTGAGGACGTGGTGGTGTCTGGGTGACCGCATAGGTCGATGGGCTGACCTCGTGATAGGATTCCTACGTATCCTCGCGGAATCAAGCACAGTCGTAGTTCGGAGGTCATGAATTTGTGAGTGCGGGCGTGGTGGTGCCCTGAAGTGTTGTGTGACCGCCGAGGTCAGTGGTGAGGACGTGGTGGTGTCCTGGGTGACCGTATAGGTCGATGGGAAGGACGTGGTGGTGTCCTGGAATGTGGTGACCGCCGAGGTCAATTGTGAGGACGTGGTGGTGTCCTGGGATGGAAATTTTACGATTTTCCTAATCGGGTGGTTTAAGGCCTTAGGGCCGGAGATAGAGTGAGGACTTGAATCGTCTTTCGGTTGCGGCGGTTGGTGCCACGCTGGAGGACTTTGAATCGTCTTCTGGCGGCGGTTGGTGCCACGCTGGAGGACTTTGAATCGTCATCTGGCGGCGGTGGACGTAATGCGCGAGGACTTTGAATTGTCTTCTAGCCGCAGTTGGTGCCACGCTGGAGGACTTTGAATCGTCTTCTGGCGGCGGTTGGTGCCACGCTGGAGGACTTTGAATCGTCTTCTGGCGGCGGTTGGTGCCACGCTGGAGGACTTTGAATCGTCATCTGGCGGCGGTTGATGTAATGCGCGAGGACTTTGAATCGTCTTCTAGCCGCAGTTTGATGTAATGCGCGAGGACTTTGAATCGTCTTCTAGCCGCAGTTTGATGTAATGCGCGAGGACTTTGAATCGTCTTCTAGCCGCAGTTGATGTAATGCGCGAGGACTTTGAATCGTCTTCTAGCCGCAGTTTGATGTAATGCGCGAGGACTTTGAATCGTCTTCTAGCCGCAGTTGGTGCCACGCTGGAGGACTTTGAATCGTCATCTGGCGGCGGTTGGTGCCACGCTGGAGGACTTTGAATCGTCATCTGGCGGTGGTTGATGTAATGCGCGAGGACTTTGAATCGTCTTCTAGCCGCATTTGTGGAGGCGTGGCTGCCTTGTGCTTCGAGAGGCGTAGATGCCTTTGTGTTTTTGCATGTTGAGTAGAAGGTTGGACTTACGATGACTGCCGGTGCTTGCGCTGCCGTTGAAGTGGGCAAGGATGACGGCCGGTGATTGCTTCCCCGTTTGGCATTTTGGAGGCGCTTCGTGCCTTGGGACTTGTACTCGGAGGTGTTGGCTCCTTCTTGTGCTTGTTTTGCCGTTGAGTGGGCAAGGATGATGGTCGGTGCTGGGGATATGCAGTCTTGTATGACTTCCCTTTCGACTTGTTGGGGAGGAGCTCGGGCTTACTTTGATGGCCGGTGCTTGCGTTGCCGTTGAAGTGGGCGAAGTTCGGGCTTACATCTGACTGCCGGTGCTTGAATTGCTGGGGATGCATGACCCTGTAGGGGCCCTTTTCTGTTGGGAAGATGACTTCGGACCTCCTTTGAGGGCCAGTGGTTGAGTTGTCGTTGAGCGTTTGGAGGCGTCTTGTGCCTTGATATTTGTGCTGGGAGGTGTTGGCTCCTTCTTGAATTGCCGTTGAGCGGGCGGTGGTTGAATTGCCGTTGGAGTGGGCGAGGACCGGTCTTACGTTGATGGCCGGGGATTGAATTGCCGTTGAAGTGGGCGAGGACCGGTCTTACGCTGACGGCCGGTGGTTGAATTGCCGTTGATGTGGGCGAGGACCGGTCTTACGCTGACGGCCGGTGGTTGAATTGCCGTTGATGTGGGCGAGGACCGGTCTTACGCTGACGGCCGGTGGTTGAATTGCCGTTGAAGTGGCGAGGTCCGGTCTTACGCTGACGGCCGGTGGTTGAATTGCCGTTGATGTGGGCGAGGACCGGTCTTACGCTGACGGCCGGTGGTTGAATTGAAGGGTTAGGGACCATTACAGCACTTGGTTTCTTGGAAAAGGCCCTAGGACAGCCAGGGGCAAAGATTATAAGGGCAGGAAAGTAATTTGGCCACCCCTTGCAAAGAGGTCCGTACGGACCAACCTGGTTGCAAAGAGGTCCGTACGGACCACTTTGGTTTTTTACAGTTCCCAGGTTTTGACCGGGCTTAAATTCCGAGGCAACCTCTTCATTTCCCATTTCCAGTGCGTGAACCAGCGAGAGAGAAAGAGAGAAAACTCCATTTTTGTCCAAAATCTTCCATTTTTCTTAGCTTGAATTGCTTGCAATGGCGGAGGGATCTCGAAGGAGTCGTCGTCAACGCAGTCAGGAAGTGGTTGAGCAGCGAATGGAGCTTCAAAGGAATTGGATTTCGTTCGTTCCATCTTCGAAGAACCCGGATGTCTTGTATCCGAATCCGGAGGTGCACAATCGTCGCTCTACGAACGTCGGGGAGGTAAGAAATCTGTTCCGTTTTGATTCCCTGCTCGAATTTTTGAATGCTAGAACTAGGTTTTAGTTTTTCGCATTTTTGAATTTTTTGTTATTATTTTATGCCTTTTTGTGAAATTCTTGATGAATTGTTGAAAATGGTCATGTAAAATTTGTGGGTATGTGTATTTTGTGCAGAAATGTGTAGATTAGCTTTTATTTGTGAAAATAAAGTGCTTCTCTAATGAAATGCATGCTTTGGTGTTTTGTACCGTATGCTATTTATGTATGTACATTATGAGAAAAATTATCGTGTAGTGATAATTTTTGTGAAAAAAATGTGACATGTGCCGTGTTTTGTGACGGGTTATATGTGAAAGTGTGTGCCGTGTAGGGACGGATTTTTTTTTTTTTTGAAAAATGTGTTATGCATATGTGTCGTGCCGTGTGTGCCATGTTTTTGGGTGACGGACTTTGTGGGGAAAATATGTGCCATGTTTTTGTGACGGGTTATATGTGCCTTTGCCGTGTTGGGACGGATCCTTTTTTTTTGAAAATGTATCGTGTAGGGTTTAATCCCCCCCCCCCTTTTTTTTCTTTTGAGAAAATGTGTGCGTGTGTCTGCGTGTTTTTGTGGACGGGTGCATGGGAAAAATTATATGCATGATATATGTGAAAATTATGTGCATTGTGTGCCGTGTTTTGTGACGGGTTACATGGAAAAATTATATGTATAATGTATGTGAAAATTATGTGCAATATGTGCCGTGTTTTGTGACGGGTTATATGTGCCTTTATATTAAGTATCTTGTGATTGACGTACCTTTCTTTGTGTTTACCTGCGGGATGCGGGGCTTATGGCGGGAAGGCCAAGAGGATGAAGACTCGGGGATCGCTCGAGGCATTTGTTGAGCTATGGCGGCGGATGCACGATATTTCCGTGGACGGTAGGCCGAGTCCCGGAGGCTGGTTTATGCTTAGCTTTGGGTGTGTTTGTTGAGAACACAGTGGAGTGTCGACACGAGGAAGAACAAGAGCGTCTTCCTTGGCCTTTACAGTATTGGTGGGATACCACTCGCACCTTCCACAGTGGGCGAGGTGACGATGACGCCCACCGATTTTCTTTGCTATTACCGGGCTCTCCTTCAAAGGAGGGCCTCGTGAGGTGGAGAGACATGATCTCGATGTGAGTGCTTGGCCAGCTGCTGGGCTTTGAGCCTCGTCCTCGCAGGGGCACGGGTCATGTTTGTATAGTGACGTGGAGGCGAAGATTACTGGCCGATGTGGGGCCTACATCCAGGTGCTACCGCCGGGTGGCAATGAAGAGCGGTTAGCGCGCTCCTTTTTTGTGGTATGCACGTTTGTCCAGAGACTTTGTTCTCGAACCACGCGACGCATGACTCCCTTTGCTCGGTTGGAGAGCTTGACTGATCTGGATAGGGTCTGCGACATTGCTTGGGGCGAGGCGAGGCTTGGCCCAGGCTCTACTTCTCCTTGGACCGGTTTAGCGGGGTGTGACCCGATTCGTTGGCTTTGTTTGACTTTGCTCTGGAGGTATGAGTTTATTCTTCATTTTTTTTTTTTTTTTGATTTAGCGATCTGTCATTTCTCCATTGTCTTTTCTGTGAGCCTTCTCTGTTTTTGTCACGGGTGTGGTTTTATGAGGTTTTCCGGTGCTTCCGTGGGATAGAGATTCGGGGCATTCTTTGCGTACCTGCTATGCTAGGGAGGGGCTCGTACGGCGAGGAAGAGGAGGACCCGGCGGGGAAGCTCACCATCGCCTCTGAGGATGTGCGGGAGCGTCCGGAGAGGGATAGCCGGAGGATTCGTCTTGTTCCCGTAGGCTCGGTATGAGGGGGATGAGTTCGAGGGGCTCGAGGAGTGATTGTGGCGGAAGATGCTTTGCGGGGCTTGACTTGTGATGTCATGTATCTAGGAGCGGGTCTTACGCGGCATGGCCCGGTGTGCTTCCCGTGGCTCAGGGACCCTCCCTTTGGGATGCTTGATTCCGGGACATGGACGTGCTTGATTTCGAGAGGTACCTTGGCGGTGTCGGCGAGAGAGTTCATTTTGTATGGAGAGGAGTACGGGGCCTTCGTGAGGAGGAAGGCGAGGCCGCAGTGCGCGCGAGAGAGGGCGCCCGCGGGCTCCCGAGAGGTTCCGTGCCGGGGCCGGATTTCACGTACGTCCGCGGGGACGGATCGAGGAGTGAGGGTGTCATGCAGTTCCGGAGCGAGCTCTGCTTTGCATACCGAGTGGATCCCGACAGATCGGTGAGTGTCTTTGACTCTTTTCCATATTGGCATCTTTTACGCATTTTCTCTTTTGTTGTTCAGTATAACCGCATTTGATGAGTGTTTCCTTGGCTGCTTGTTGGTGCAGAGTCCCGGGGAGAGCCTA
>JAFEMH010007681.1:0-79880 GCA_022495995.1 Adenophora triphylla var. japonica
TACGTATCCCGAGGAATCAAGCCAGCCGTAGCGTTCCGGAATTAGGATCCGCCGAGGAAGGAAGAAGAGAACCGGTCTCTCGCCGGGCACGGGGAAAAAGAAGAGAAAATGACCTAGGAAGTCAAGCAACCGATCCTACTCGGGGATATGCTAGGAGTGACCAAGGTGGCCTGATATCCGAACTTCTATGAGGGGGGGGCGCTTTATCACCGAGGAGTGACAAAGAAACAGGTGACCAAAGTGGAAACCTTTTATAAAAGGCTACCTACGTATATCCCCCCTGAGGAATCAAGCTCGAGCTTTAGTTCAAGGTACCAGATAGTTAGAAACTCTGATGTCTAGGATCGTGACCTTTCGCGGATGGTGTAAAAGACTACCTACGTATCACTATTCATGATAGAGGTAGCATCAAGTTGGAATGACTGGGGGGGCATACGTCACTATTCGCTGATAGAGGTAGCACAAGTTGGAATGACTTGGCATACGTCACTATTCGCATGGACAGAGGTAGCACAAGTTGGAATGACTGGCATACGTCACTATTCGCGGATAGAGGTAGCACAAGTTGGAATGACTGGGCATACGTCACTATTCGCGGATAGAGGTAGCACAAGTTGGAATGACTTGGGCATACGTCACTATTCATGATAGAGGTAGCACAAGTTGGAATGACTTGCATACTGTCACTATTCTCGCGGATAGAGGTAGCACAAGTTGGAATGACTGCATTACGCCACTATTCGCGGATAGAGGTAGCACAAGTTGGAATGACTTGGGCATACGCCACTATTCGCGGATAGAGGTAGCAACAAGTTGGAATGACTTGGGCATTACCGTCACTATTCGCTGATAGAGGTAGCACAAGTTGGAATGACTCGGGCATACCGTCACTATTCGCGGATGAGGTAGCACAAGTTGGAATGACTTCGGGCATACGTCACTATTCGCGGATAGAGGTAGCACAAGTTGGAATGATCTTGGGCATACGTCACTATTCGCGATAGAGGTAGCACAAGTTGGAATGACTTGGCATACGTCACTATTCGCGGATAGAGGTAGCACAAGTTGGAATGACTGGGGCATACGTCACTATTCGCGGAAACAAGTTGGAATGACTTGGGCATACGTCACTATTCGCGGATGTGTAGCATTAGTCGTAGTAGCACAAGTTGGAATGACTTGGGCATACGTCACTATTCGCTGATAGAGGTAGCACAAGTTGGAATGACTTGGGCATACGTCACTATTCGCGGATAGAGGTAGCACAAGTTGGAATGACTTGGGCATACGTCACTATTCGCGGATAGAGGTAGCACAAGTTGGAATGACTTGGGCATACGTCACTATTCGCGGATAGAGGTAGCACAAGTTGGAATGACTTGGGCATACGTCACTATTCGCGGATAGAGGTAGCACAAGTTTAGAGTTCCGACACTGAGGTTGTCACCTAGTGTTATCCCGTTATAACGGAATTAACTGAGGCGACTGGGAATAAAGCTTGATTGCTAAAGAGATAAGTGGATATTTTCGAAAAGATGTTATCTTGGTTAAAAGATAACGGAAATTGCATGCCCAAGTGGAAGGTCCAAAGGTGGATTGTAATTTCGCCGTAGCGAATGAAGCCGCCCGCATGAGATGGAGAAAAGAAGCCGTGACGGCTAGAGACCCGTTTTTTCCTGCATTATTTAAAATCAGATTTGAACGGGACTGGGCACTTGTCGCCGCCCACTTCAGCCGAGAGAGAGAGAAGAGAGAGAGAATTTCGAAATTTCTTCAACCCTTTTTGCTTCTATCGATTGGAATGGATCCTGAGGGCAATCCCATACCGAGGCAAGCAAGAAGGAACATCCTCGCGGCCGCGAGAAGGAGGAGAAAGGAGCTCGCTCGGACGGAGAGGAAGTATGACTTCCTTACGCCTCCATCGGAGCTTTACCCGGGAGAAGGGAGCATAAATCAACGAACCCGCGATCGGTTGGGGTAAGCATTCTCATTTTGCTCAAATCCGATGATTTTGCTTGAATTTTGAATGATTTAGGGCTTGACCCGAATTTTAGGATTTTTGAATGATTTTTTTTTCGAATGATTTTGAGATGCATGAACAACCAATGAGGCTAAGAATGTGCAATGTGCAATTTGTTTGATGAAAATTATGAGAATGACTCACTTTTTTCTCGCAAAATGAAGTAAGAATGAGAAATTTTCAAAATATGAGACTCCGAAGTTCTTGCCTTGTGCTAGAACTAGGTCAAAATTCTCCGATTTTCAATGAGAAAACATGATTTTGGAAGATGAAAATGATTCATGCATGCCATTTTTTGAAAGAATAATGCTTATGTGCAAAAAATTGTGAAAATTGTGATTTTGTGCCTAGAAAGCAACGGACTTGACATGACGCGTTTCAAGTGATGAAAGACACGTTTTTGATGCAAATAATGCTAGAAAAACTTTTGTGAATGCTTTTCTTTGAAAATATGTGCATTTTTGTGAATATATGCATGCTTTTGAAATGATATGAAGGACTCGACGCTTCTTTTTGATGTGCTTGTCTACAGGAGAACAAGTCTAGAGGACCATCGGAGATTGCTTAAGCTTTTGGCAGAGGATGCCGGATTTTGAGAAGAATGGGGTAAATCCCAAGCAATGTGAGGGCTACCGGCCCGGATGCATTTGTAGAGGCCATCGGCAGGGGTGTTCACATCACCTCTAAGAGCAAGGGCTTGGTCCAGCTCTTTTCTCGAGTTCTCGTGGGACAAGACATAGCTTTCACCTCGAGCCGGGAGAGCCGACAAAGTGACTCCCGCCGATTTCACGCCTATTACATCGGCCTACAGCTCACCGGGAGGCCCGTGACTTGAGAGACCATATTACAGCCGAGGAGTTCCGTGCTTTGGTCGTGGTTTGAGCCGATTCCCAAGGGGCCGGGATGGAGACGCGGAACGCCGAGGTGGCAGCTCGTACTTGCATGCGTAACTTTGCCGCACGATGTGATCGCCAAAGACTGCTAGAGCATTCATATGGTCGATGCTATCGCCACCATTTTTGCTAATTTCGGGACACCGGCCTATGACTTGCCTCCTCGACTCCTTCGGAGGATGCGGATGGGATAGGGACGGCCTCGTGGGAGAGGCCTGACATGAGCTCTACTTCTCGTTGGACATGCATGCCGTAACAAGGCCGCTTCCATGGATCAAGCTTCTCATTTGCCCTCGAGGTAGTCTCCCTTTTTTTTTTCTTTTTCTTTTCCCGTCTTGAGACTTTTATAAGAGAGAGAATGACCTTTGATGTTTTGAACATGCAGCCCGGGTTTTGTGAGGTGATCGGGTTCTTCCTCGGGAACCGCCAGAGCGATGTCACCATCTTCCCCGCTATGGTTCGCCGGAGGGGAGATGCGAGAGATAAATTCACGGGGAAGACCCGGATTACCTTCGATTACAAAATGGTGAGGCCAGCCATCAACAGTGGATGGGCACGACGGAGCGGACTTCTACCCCGGGCAGTGTATCCTGAGATTTTGTCGGGAGATGCCATCGAGGTGACGAGGCGCAGGAGGTGGCTCACCTGGCCGACATGTGATGTCATTTACTTGGGGGACCGCTTCTCGAGGCAAGCATGGTCATGTCCCTCCACTAGATGCCATTACTCCTTCGATCCTCCAAAGACGGATGCCGCAGCCTGTGGACCGGCCTAGGATGAGATTCGAGAGGTACCTGTGGAGGTAATAGGCCGCAGAGGAGTATTTTGACATGGGTACACCCCTACGCCGTGCTTTGTGGAGCACCGCCCGAGGACGCCACGTAAGCTAGTGAAGCCGGCGGTCACTCAGTGGATACGGGGAGGATGAGCCTACCGACCCGCCGATCCCTCCCGCGCATCCGTCCTACGTGGTCCATGGAGTGCCGAGGAGTGACGAGGATACCTGTCCCCGATGCTAGGGAGCCCCAAGACACCTTGCCGCCCGATAGCACCGTAAGTGTACTCTTAGGTCTTATTCCCTTTTAGCTTTCGCATTTTCTCGCTTTTGCAATTTTCTCGAGATTTTCCGAGATTTTTCTCTTCTTTTTCTCAGTTCCAAACTCGCACTTACGATAGGCCGGTCGTGCATTGTGGGCCGGGAAGGACATGTGCCTGCCTCTTCGAGGAAAGCCGGCCTGCGCTCGAAGGCGGCAATGCTGATGCACAGGAGCCCGGCGCAAGAGACGGCACGTCTGGGGCACAGCTGCCTACCTCATCGGCCTCGAGTACTCTTCCAGGCCGTGCCTCGGGGCGGGGACCCAACGCCGACATTCCGGGAGCAACCTGGCCGAGTACGGGCACGATAATGTCCATTTGTCCGACGTGAGCGACTGTGAGGACTTGATGAGGGAGGCTAGCATTTATGAGCCGAGTAGCGATGAGGAGGAAGAAGAATCGGAGGCCTAGGAGGTCTCTAGAGTAGATTTGGAACGAAAACAAACAATGGACAAAATTTATGCACACTTTGTTTATTTTTTTGCTTTATTTGGGCGCCGATGGGGCGAAAACATTGTATTTACATTTTATTTACTTTTCTAATTTATGCTTTCTCAATTTGCATATTATCTGAGCCTTGGGGCGACTTTTTTGCTTGGAATTGGGGCTGAAATCGGGCCAAAATGATTTATAATGGTATATAAATGCTTGAATGGCTTCGGATATGTTTTTGTACATGTTTTGTTGAAAAGTGGGGTGAAAACTCCCTTGGGCAGCAACTTTGGTTGCCGCAGAATTTTTTTCTTCAGAGGGCTAATGTAGCCGTGCGGCATGGCCTTGAGGGAAAATGAAGCCGTGCGGCTAATGCCTGTCCGAGCCGGTTATTTTCTCGAATAAAAGCAAGGCTTGGCCATTTCATTTCATTTTCACTCTAGACTTGTCCCAATTGTTCCTGCAGCATATTTTGGACCGAAAAGCACCATCTTTGAACACTTTGCGATGGAGAAGCCCGTCGATTGCAAAGGGGGAAGCGAGACCATTTTCTATCCGGTCTTCAATCTTGGGCGAGACATAACTTCCAAAATCACAAGGGACTGCTTGATTCTTCCTTCAAGATCAAGTCTTTATGGCATTTGAGGGATCTCCCGCCCGATTGGGACTCTCGTTGAGAGCCGCAAAGAAAGTTCTCGGGGACGTCCGGAGACATGTTTACCGCTTTTCTTACAACGAAATTGTCCCAACGCACGAAGACTTCGTGAGCCTTGATTGGGGGTCCCGAGACCGAGGCTATATCTATTCCGCTGATCGGAGACGTGCCGGTGACGGTAAAGCTTGCATCTTTTCTCGCAGCATTCCTTTGGGAGAGGCCGAGAGGATGATGGTAGCCCCTGATAGGATTGACCTTTCGATATCCCTGCAGGTTTGGGTCTCCGCATATGGCCGCGACCACGGTGGCTATGGATGCTTTCATTCTCTCGCGTATTCTCTCGTTTTGTTCACCGCCGAGTCCGTGGGATCTCACATAGTGGCCTCTTGGACATGGTCGAGACTGCAGTGGCTGGGAAGGATATTGTCCCGCCGATTTTGGGAGAGACATTTCATGGGATCGATAGGATGGCTCGGGAGACCGTTTTTCATGAGGTCCGGGAGTCCGGCTATGTTGACTCGCGGCCGCAGAGAGGCTCTGGCTTTGCCTCGGGGCTTTGCCGACTCGCTCCTCGGGTGATTTCTGAGAGGTGCGCCTAGGCAGCAGAATGTGGTAGCCGGGAGCCGATGATGGCTAGGCTATCCACTTCGACATCCGTTGGTGGATACCACACTGGAGGCTGCGCACTCAGAGGATATTTCAGGAGTCTTATGTCGCGAGGGTTCCGTGATTCTCGCCGGTCATCCTTCTACATACCCCGCTTAGTATCCAGCAGCTTGGGGCTTTACAGAGCCTTGAGTGATCGGGAGGACATCCGGACCATGGAGGTGGTGTCATTGGACATGAGTGATCCACCAGCCTTCTCTTTCTTCTCGAGGGCTTGGACATACACCGCTTTCCCACCCGTGGCTATCTTCAGAGCAGAAGAGCACCATCTTGACCACCGTCTACTGGACCGGTACGAGAGGGAGACGGGAGCGACTCAAAGTTATCTTGGAGGATAGACGCCGAGCTTTACTGGGAGCCGACCGTGACTCGAGTAGGACTCGAGGGAGACCGAGGCTAAGGCGAGTTGCCATAACCAATCAGTGACTTGGTCCGAGATATGGAGGCTCGGTACAAGAGGTTGTCCGAGGTCGCTCCTGACCGAGGCTCGCAGGGAGGAGGTGCGGACTCGTGCTCTGACAGAGAGAGCACTCATTGACACGGGGTTGGTAGAGGCTCCAGTGAGGATACCGCAGGTCGGGATGAGGGATACCGACATTATTGAGAAGAAAAGGAAGAAGACTCGACGAGGCCGAGGAAAAGGGAAGAAGACTCAAGAAGACTCGCCGAATGACGATCGACAAGTCTTTTCTCAAGATCCTCTTATTGCCATTTGCAAACACATTAGTTTATTTAGGCATTTTATTGTATTTTAGATCTTTTTAGCAAAGGTGTTAGCAGAGTTAAGAGGTAGACCGTGCTTGAACTCATCAAGAAGTTTTTAACTTGTAATGAACAAGGCATATTATCTTAAAATTAATCAAGACACATTTCATGGAAATTCAAATGTCTCTTTTTTTTTTTATTGATCGTGACATATTTCATGGAAACTTAATCGTCCTTTTTATTGTTTAGACCGAACCATATATGGTCGCCTACGTTCCCTTTTACAAGAAAGGCTAAGGGGCTCAGTCTACGTAGTTCATTCCGATGAACCAATTTTTTATGTGCACTCGTTTTTTGCCTAGACCGCCCTTTTGGGGTTTTCAAACTTAGCCGGGCATTACTCTTTTTGCACTAAGATTTTTTTTTTTTTTTTTTTTTTATATGTGCAACCCCGTCTTTTGCCTAGACCGCCCTTTTTGGGGTTTTCAAATTTAGCCGGGCATTACTCTTTTTGCACTAAGATTTTTTTTTCTTTTTTTTTTTTTTTTTTTTTTTTAGACATAGTATCTTCTGAGTTTATCACCGTTGACCGGGTGGACAAAGGGATTGCCATCCAAGTCTCGCAAGCTTCATTGCTCCTCCCGACAAGTATCTTCTCGCACCACATAAGGGCCGATCCAGACGGGTTCCCATTTTCCTGTGGGGTTTCTCCGGTAGGGGGCTTTACTTTCAGCACTAAGTCGCCTCTTTGATGTCTCTCGGCCTTGACCTTTTATCAAACGCCCGCCATTCGCCTCTCGGTAGGCTCGGTGTGTTCCATGGCTTTTAGCCTTCTCTCATCAAGGTGGCTAACTCATCATGCCGGCCGCGCAACCATTCCACTTCATTGACACTGCTTTTCCAGGAGGACCCTTAATGACGGGATTTCCAACTCCACCGGTAACACCGCTTCCATCCCGTAAGTTAGGCAAAAGGAGTTTCTCCCGCGGCCGTTCCGACAGACGTTCGTGAGCCCCGCAGTGCTAGGTGCAGCTTTTCGGGCCAATCACGACCACGGATGGCCATCTTCCTGATGATCCGCTCGAGTGTCTTATTAGCAGCCTTCCACGGCTCCATTGGTCTCGAGGTCCGTACGGGGACGACTTGTGGCGAGTAACTCGACTCGACAGCTAGCCTATCGCAGCCTTCCTTCGAAGTGTGACCCATTATCGAAATGATCTCGCTGGGCACCCCATATCCGCACATTATGTTTTCTTTGATGAACCGGGCCACTTTTTCTCGGAAGTGAGGACCTTGTAGGACTTGGCCTCTACCCACTTGGTGAAGTAGTCGATGGCTACCAACACGAACTCGTGCCTATCGCTCCCTTGGCCTGGGGATATTTTCCCTATCACGTCAATGCCCCAAGTTGCAAACGGCCAAGGAGTCGTCATGCAAGACATGTGTCATGAGGTGGGAGATGGTTGAGGTTGGCAAACCGCCGGCATTTGTCGCAGTTCGGACGTGGCCGAACGCAGCCTCTGCCTCCATGGAGATCCAAAAGAGTAACCCATTCTCGAGGATCACTTGCATCGTGGCTCGCATTCATGTGAGGACCGCAGGACCATTGTGGACTTCGGCCATCAACTCTCCGGCTCTTTCTTGAGTGACACATAAGAGGAGTGGTCCTTGATACCGCTTCTTGTATAGGTTGCCTCCTAGAATGACATAATGAGAAGCCAACCTTTCGTGGCTTGTAAGCTCTTGGCTCGATACCTTCTTTCGGTCTACCTTCTTCGTCTCCGAAAGCCGACTCTCCGTCTTTGAGGAATTGGTAACTGATTGTACCAAGGTTCCTTTATAGGCTCGGGTCCCGTGTCCACTTCACAAATGTATAGGTCAGCTTCTCTTCTACCCACTCAAGGGCTTTATGGCTTTTCCCTGTGGATCTCTACCAATGAGGCTAGAGTAGCTAGGCATCTCGCGAACTGCTCTTTTCCCTGCAAGTAGTGGAAAGTCACTTCTCCGAACCGTCCACCAACTCCTCCATATGGGCATGATACCGTTGCAAATTAGGGTCCACAGCCTTCCACTTGTTGGAGACTTGGTTGATGATCGTGGCCGAGTCTCCGTAAACTTCGAGCTCCTTGACATTTCTTTCTAAGGCAGCCTCCAAACCAAAGAATGCAGTGCTTCATACTCGGCGACATTGTTCGTGGCAGAAAGTTCAACTTGAGGGCTATGGGGGTATGCTCATCTTTCGGATCGACCAATAGCATTCCTACACCATTTCCTCTTTGTTAGCGGCTCCGTCAAAGAACAATTGCCATCTATTTTCGTGCTCAACCGCAAAGATCCCTTCATCCGGAAATTGGGGTTCAGCCCTCTCGTCTTCATTACCGGGGAAATTCGCCAGTGATCTCGACAATGCTTGACCTCGATGGCCTTTCTCGGTCACATAGTTGATGTCGTATTCTCGCCAAGAAGAAGGACCACTTCGCTAAACGCATTGAGAGGGAAGGCTTGTCAAAGATGTACTTGATGGGGTCCATTTTCGAGACCAAATTCACAGGCGGGCTTCGTATATAATGCTTCAACTTGCCGACTACCTGCACTCGCCCCGCACAAGTCTTTTCACATGCCGAGTAATTGAGCTCACTTCCGTAGCTTCCGCCGACAAAGTAAATGGCATTTTCTACCCGAGAGTCTTTCTTTTCCCGAGCAAGCATAGCCCCAACCGCCGTGTTCATGATAAAGAGATAGAGCGTAAGAGGCTTCGTCTATGTGGGGGTATAGTACCGGGGATGTACTAAGTATGCCTTGATCTCGGTCAAAGGCATCTTGGCATTCTTCGGTCCATTCTCGTGTCCACATTCTTCTTCATGAGCTTGAAGATGGGCTCGCACATAGTGGTCAACCGATTGACGAAACGGCCGATGTACCGCAATTTACCCATGAAGCTCTTGACTTCGTCCTGGTTTGAGGTGGCCTCATATCCATGATGGCTTTGATCTTTCTGGGGTCAACTTCTATACCTCGCTCCGTGACCATGTACTCCAAGCACTTTTCCCCTTGTCACTCCGAAGGTGCATTTCGTGTGGTTTAGTCTCATGGAATGTTGTCTCAACCTCTCAAAGAATTTTCGTAGGTCAACAAAGTGTCGCCCACCTTCTCCTTTGGAGTGGATTATCATGTCATCTACGTAGACCTCAATCTCCTTGTGGATCATGTCATGAAAAAGCGCGGTCACCGCTCTTTGGTAAGTAGCCCCGCATTCTTGAGCTCCGAATGGCATTACCGTATAACGCAGGTTCCCACGGTGTGGTGAAGGTCCGTCTTTTCTGGTCTTCCTCGGCCATCTTGATCCGGGTTGTAGCTCGCAAAACCATCAACGAAGGATTTGACTTCGTAGTTGGCAAAGTGGAGTCCACCAGATGTCTATGTTTGCGTAGGGTAGTCGTCTTTGGGCCGGCCTTGTTCGCATCTCTGAAATCCACACAAGAATAAGACCTTCCCATCGTCCTTGGTTACTGGTCACGATGTTGGACAACCATGTCGGGTATTCAATAACTCGATGAACCCTACCCGCGTAGCTTCTCAATTTCTTCTTTGACCCGTAGAGACCATTCCGGCTTAATCTTTCTCAGCTTCTGTTTTTACCGGCTTAGCATCCTGGTGCTAGAGGGATTCTCGTGTTCTACTATCGAACCTGTCTAGCCCCGCATATCTTTGTATGACCATGCAAACACGTCGACGTATTCTCCGAGCAATCGATCAATCTGTCCCTTTCAACCCCCGGAAGAAGCTTCCAATCTCGTGTCTCTTTAGGTTCCTCAATAGTACCCAAGTTCACACTTATCAAAACCTCCTCGGCACTGGGCCCGGTTTTCCTCTTTTTCTCAAACCCGCTTAAAGATTTCTTTAATGTATTGTTCGTTTAGTGTGTTTGCATCTTGTTCAAATGATTCATTATTAACCTGTTAAGTTTTGAGTTAATTTATCATTTGTTAAGTTGGCAATAAGAGGATAATCGTAAAGATTTGTCATTTCATTCAAGATAAGGGGAAAGATGACATCGATTACATTTTCATAATCCTCGTGCGTGAGGCCTTCGGATGACTCGAGGACGGAATTCGAAGATTCCCGAATAGACAACACCGACTCCGGACCCTACACTACTTATTGACTCGAGGGGGACTTGACAAGGGTTGGACCGATCTCACTCCTTCTTGTCGTTGCCCTGGGGAGTAGCAAGCCTTGCCACCGTTCTTCGTAAAGTTGGAGACTTCGAACCGATCAAAAGCTTGCCGGAAATCATTGACAGCCGGTACTGTGGAAAGATGGTGAGGGGAACTAAAGTAACTTGTTGCAATCTTTCGCCTAGCTCTTCCGTAGCGACCGGACTCATTGACCGAAGTGTCCGGCTCATTTTGTCGACGCACCGCCGATAGGTCATCTTTTCCTTGCCAATCTTTGATACCACCACCTTGTCGCAAGATAGCCAATAGGAGGGTTGGCTTGAATGATGCCGATAAAGTCTTCTTCGAGGGGATCTTAATTCTTCCTTGACCGGCTACGTATTCAATAGGCTTTCGTATTCTCGCTTCTAGATCTCGCCAGCCTTCTCATTGAACTTCACGATGGCCACAAATTCTGCATTTTCTCGCTTCAAGAGGATCACTATATGGGGGTATCAGCCGGACCGTGCTTGGGGTGACGGGTTCCTTGACAGTTCCTTGGCATAACCGACATAGTAGTCGAACTTGCCCGAAGGCTCTCCCAAAGTTCCTACGCTCTTGTCCCCGCCTTCGTATCTTTCCTTAAGCTTCTCGCCGTGTGGACTTTCTCTTCTTCTTCTTCCTTGAAGGAGCGTCCTCATTGATCCATTCTTGATACTCATACTCTAGGCAAGCCTTTCACAATCACATACATCATACCGTATGTGAGGCTTGGATTGAACCGGGATAGCCCCTCCAACCGCTTGGTCATTACCGTTGTGGATTACCATGTTGGCCATTTTGACACCGAAAAGCCGACAAAACCGAGGATTCTCGCGAACCTGTTCGAGGATTCTCGCGCTAACAAGTCGCCGACCCGGTGTTCTCACCCACTTCTTTCTCGCCAAGGGAAAGGGATAGGAAAGGTTTAGACTCGGGGTAGGTGTTTAGTCAAGGCTCGTGCAATATGCAAATTAGAATCTTCAAGTTTACTTAAAATGTTGTCTTTTATTAATATCTATTTGGTTGGAAAAGGGGTTCTCGCCCTTCTTTTTCACAACTACTCTAGATCCCGGATCACCGGGTTCCGTCACTACGTCTATAAGCCCCTCGTATTCCACCCGTATTTCGACCTCCCTGTGGTGGACAAATTTCCGGGCGAGTGTCCTATAGGGCACGCGGATCCCACCGACCGAGAGTAAAGAACGCTCCTATCGGGTCTAGCGGGTCATAGGACCTTTCAACGCACGAACGATGCGGATTATAGTCAAGGCAATACCGGGAAAGTCTCGTCTCTCGCCTCGACGGATCTTTGATGAGTTTCGCTTGAGCGAATGACGGTTTTTTGACTTTCGGTAATGTCCGAGAATATAATAGGCATGGGTCTGGGCGGCAAAAGCCGGATGACACAAAGGTCACATTGAACCTCGTTGCATACGCAGTGCGCGAGTTGGACTCGAAGTCAATGCCGGTCAAGATCTTGCCAATTTTTCCTTGTCGGAATTTTGGCAGAGCTTCGCTTGAGCGAAAGACCTTTTGATTTTTTGGCAAAGACTTGGTCTTGACTCTTACGCATTCCGTGCGGGTCAAGGTCAATAGTCAATGCCTGAGTCAAGATCCCACCGATTTTTTTCCTTGTCGGAATTTCTCGCAATTTCGCTTGAGCGAAAATCTTGGCTTCCGTTATGAGCTAAGGCTTGACCTTTACGTGGGTATGCAACCGGGCTATATGACACGGACTAGACCAAAAACCAACCAAAAGTCACGGTTTTTTGAAACGTGTGACACCTGACCGTGCATTGGTCGACACCGGCCGCCATGGGAGGTTGGGATGATTCCGTGCGCGCCCGGAGCATCGTAAGGTCCGTCCGTGATCGCACTGAACCACCCTCGGTTTGAAGGACGTGCGTGCAAAAGTGTACAGATATATCAAAGTGCGCGTAGTGTGCGGTCTCCTAAAAATGTTCCTTTTGAGTTAAAACAGAGATTTTCATAAATGTGTTTTAAAGGAATGATTTTCGGGACGGGGAAAATGCAACACGTAAGCATCGTAAATTTTCTCGGGAGCCCTACCGCCATGGAGCCGAATAGCCCCAAGCCGCTAGGATCGCCAGATTAACCATGATTTTTCCCGGTGGAATTAAAGCACCGAGGTCGCCCTGGCCGAATCCAAGGAGGATTGAGCCGTACGACCGCATGGATCAATTTTCCGTGTTCCACTCCTTTTGCTATTTTTCGGGTTGTTTCCCGTTCAAAGTATGCACAGATTCCAAGATGCAAATGATGCAATGCATGGTAAAGAAAGCAAGCACGATTAATGAAATCGGCGATGGGAGTCTAACCCGCTCAAAGGGAAAAGCTTTCTTCTATTTTTTTCAAAATTATTATTTTTTATTTTTTTTTGAAAAGGGGATACTGGTACGTGGGATTGTTAAACCACCTGGTTATCCCAAGCCCCGGGTTAGGGAGGGATACAGGAAGGTTAAGTGGGGTCCACCTATATACCAAGTATCGACTTTTGTTTTGAAAATAAAGCTTTTCTCCTTTGGGATTTTCCCCAGCGGAGTCGCCAAACTGTGAATGTGTGCCCCAAATTTTGTTTGTTGGAATTCACGCGAGTTTGAAGACATCCGAGTTATTTGAAAAACGGAGTCGCCACGCCATTTTGATTACCTCAAAACTTTGAAAAAAAGTTTTATGGGTTCGGAGGTTAAGTTACCCCTTGGGAAGAACGTTTGGCGTTCACCCAAAGTGCCTTGCCAGAGCAAGTCTCCCGAGATTTCATTAATCGTGTTTGCTTGCGTGCTTTCTTTGTGTGCATGTGTTTGAGAGTAAAAGGGAGAATGTCCCAAGTTATCTTCCGGACGTACAAACCATTTGTTGGTTGTCGCTCGGGATTTCTTGGAATTTATGTATTTGGGATTATGATCCCGTCCTCATCTTATGACTTATGATCATCGCATTTTAAACCTCGGGACCCTCGGGACTTGCGTGATCGAGAGAATGACTCTCTTTTGGTCAAAGATGAGGTTCTTTAGGAAGGAATGTCCTTAGCCCATCAATCCTACGCTTTAAGACGGTCGAGCTCGTATAGAGGCTTCATACTCATTCTTAAACGATAATCGGAGATATAGGGTTCAAGGTTATCCTTTTCCTAAAGAAATCATGAACCTTTAATGGAAGGAACGATGCAAAGATGAGAACTTTTACACCGGTCCGTTCCAAGGTTGGGGGAAAGGGGAAATGCATGATGAAAAATGACTCTTTAATGAAAAGATGACATTTTGGTTTTAGCAAATGATGCTTTTTGATTTAAAGAAAGGATCTTTATTGCAAATGATGCATAAAGATGGGATTTTTATGCAAATGATGCATTGAAAAAGGGGTTTTGATGCAAAGGATGCATTTTTATTGAAAAAGATTTGATCTTTATATGCAAATGATGCATAAAGATAACATTTTTATTGGAAAATAGGGATTTTAGGTGCAAAGGATGCACCTTTATGAAAAAGACTACATTTTTATGACAAATGAGGTCTTAATGCATGCAAAGGGGAAGGGGGTGATAAAGAAATGATCTTTATGAATAAATGCCAAGTCCCAAGCAAGATATATGAATGCAATGAGCAAGTATATCAATTAAAATGCAAGGTTAGGGCGTGCGAGGTTACCAATCGTTTCCTTTGCTTCTTCGGACGGAGCTAGGAGGAGAAGTTCGTCTTGGGTCTTCAAGGAGGAGGGAGATGGCTTCTTGAGCTTCTTCTTCGCCTTCTTGAGCCTTCAAGGGTGTTCTTCACGTCTTGATTATATTGCTATGGAGTGTGTGTGTTTTTGTTGTTCTTGTTGTTGTTGTGTGTTGAAATGGGTAGAGGAGGGCTCTATTTATAGGCAGTCTGGATAAGGCTAATGAAGCCGTGCGGCTGCAGGCCCTTTGCAAATGAGGCCGTGCGGTCTTATCCATTATGACTCAGCATTCTAGAACCATGCAAGGTGGCATTATTCTAGAACCTTCCTCCTAATTAAAAAACGTGTTTCTTAATTAGGAAGGATTCCTTCAAACCCTTTATTTAATTAAAAACAGTTCCGGAATGTTTCCGGAACGCTGGGAAGGTCTGGGGAATTACCGGAAAACTTACCGAAATTGTCGGGAAAATTAACCGGAAGGCATGAGCCAGATTTGGGTACTTACAATATGTTCGAAGTTTGCGTGATCAGCTAGCCTTAAGTTCACTTTTTTCATTGTCGGTGGAACTCGCTTGCCTTATAAGACCTCGCTTGGGATAGTCCATCCTGAGAAAGATGATCTACAAATGGAAACGAGGGGCTTATAAGCGTAGTGACGAGATCCACTGATTAGAGCTCTAGGATTAGTTGCAAAAAAGAAGACTTGCTCTTTTCCAACCGATTAGGACTCTAAGAAAATGCGCTTTAAGTAAACATTAATCGGTAACTGCACATTGCACAAGCCCGAAACCTTGATCCAAATCCCCCTTTTACGAAGCCTAAACCCCGCTCGTTCCTCGCAGTGAGCCGAAAGTGGTTCAGATTTCCGGGTCGGTGCCTCGCCGAGAATCACCGTTACGGCAGCCGTCGGACGCTTCTTCGGTTCCCTCGGTTCCCTCGGCCAGAATTTCCGACATGTCTAGCTCACCGAGAAATCGTGACGGGACGGACCCCGCCACCGGTAATGTATATGACTTTGGAAGAAGCCATCCGGGCTTGTGAGGTTCACAAGAGGCAGTAAAGAAGATCGCGTAATTTTGTGGTACAGCTTCTGAATGAGCGAGGTATAGCAGCTATCCCCCAGTCAGACGGTACTTTCGTCCTAGTCGAGGATGACGATTCCCCGAAGCCAGTTCCTCAAACCTTCAACCAAGTTCCTCTACCGCCAACTTACGGGATTCCTTCGAACCAAGGAAACAGCCGATCTAGGCTTCACGTTGCCACCTCCCAGGGCAACCCTGTCATATTTGGCCAGGCCAGTGCTACTCCCATCACTCAATACCACTAGCGCACCGCTGGACCATCTCAGACAGATGCCAATAATCTTCAATACCCTCCCGGGTTCATCCCATTGCCTATACACGAATCCCAAAACACCGGGGACAAACCGCGATACAGTTCAGAAAAGGCTCCCATATATTCTCATATATCAAGCCTTCCACCTCCAATCACTACCGCTCACGTGGTAGCATCCGGCGCCGAGCCTCACAGTCCACCACTGGACCCAACCTTAGCCTGGATGGTCGAACAGATGAAGGACCTGAAAGCCACCATGAGCAGCTCAAAGCAAGAAACGCTCAAATCCACAGATCTGGGAATGGTCACGCCTCTCCCTGCCAAGTTCAGAATGCCGGAGATGGACCGATTTGACGGAACCGAATGTCCTCAAACGCACGCCGACACCTACGTTCTCGGCATGAGAGCGAAAGGAGCAACCCTCCTGCAAATGGCCGACCACTTCCAGCATACGCTCAAAAGTTCAGCGTTACGATGGTTTCTGAGGGTCAAGCCTGCGGATTGCCACACCTGGGATCAGATCAGTAACATCTTCCTGGAACGGTACCGATCTAATTTAGAGTGGGAAACGAGTCGCGAGGACTTAATCACCACTGAGCAGAAAGCGGATGAAAGCGTCGGAGAATTCAACAAGTGGTGGAGTTGGAAACTCTCCGAGATCATGGAGCCACTCTCCAAGGATGAACAGATGCGGATCTTCAAGTCATGCTTAAGACCGTCCATCAGAACTCTCATCAGTCATCATTTCTTCCCAGATCTCCGGGCCATGGTCAATGCTGGCTCACAGTTCCAGAAGGATCTCAAGGAAAAGTTGGCTACTGCACAGCCATACGTATATCGCTTCGGCGGCTTGCATTCAATCCCACACCTTTGGCCCCGCGAAAGGAAAAGATACGTCTGTCAACTACATCCATCAGGGACAGCAGTCGGGCAACAGAAACCTAGTCCCGCAAAGCAACAACTCCACTTCGAAGCAGTCTTCCGTACACTTCGACAAGTTGGATATGCCACTGAGCAAGATGCTGGAAGGGTTAATCAAGGAAGGTCTCCTTAAACTCGTTGCGAATTACAAACCCAAGAATCCCATAGTCAACGCTGAGAAGATCAAGTACTGCGCCTTCCATCAGTATCACGGCCATACCACTGACAACTGCGTGGGGTTACGATACGAAATTCAAAACTTGATAGAGGAAGGAATGTTAGAGCGCCCCCGTGGGCCCAATACAGTCGTAAACCCTTTTCCGAACAACAACAACAGTGTGAATTCCATTAAATGGGTGCCCGAGAAGATTGCCGCAGAGCCAGTCCCTCTGCCTCTTCCAGCCGGGTCCTCATCAAGTGTCCACATCAGCTACGATGTTTGTGACTGCTCTGCATGCCTGGAGTACGAGTCCCAAAATGTGGTCCGGAGCAATCCTCGGAAGCAACAGAAGAAGAAGTCCTCTCAACAGCAACTGGGAGAAAGATATGAAGTTGGAGACACCAGTGTGTGTACACTCGGAGAGCCATCCGGGAAGTTCGAATACTACGTACTCTACTCCCACCTAGTCCTCCTTCCTCCAGCCATGCAGCTTTAGAGCGCATAGGTGGGAAAGCCAAAAGTCCCGCCGACACGAGTTCGACCTTGGGACACCGGAATACCTCGGATCTTGGTAATCTCACTACCGGTAAGCCTAATCCCCGCGGGATCGCCTAAGATTCAACTTGTCCAAATTTCCGAGCCCGGATCGCAAAGGAAGATCAAAATCAGCTTGGCACTCGCACTCGATCAACGTGATAACCAAGGTGGCAACCGCCACAAACCTCAACACAATCCCGAGGCTCCAGCAAAGGCTTTACCTCACAAGAGGAAGACAGGAAACGGATGGCTGGATGACTCTCCTTCTCCGGATAGAGATCAGATCTACGATTCCCGACTGTATGGTAGTATGATCACGTTCTGTGACGAAGACCTACCGAGAGATGCCTCGGGGAACAACGAAGCTCTGTACATCACTCTCAAGCTCAACACCATATCACTCCCCGGAGTATTGGTAGATAACGGGTCAGCCGTTAACGTTCTCCCTCTCAACATGATGCGAGCCCTCCGTATCAACGAAAGCCATCTGATTCCGTCTACCCGGACTATCAAGGCCTATGACAGCACGTCACGTCCCATCCTGGGGACGGTGACTCTGGAACTCTGGTTCGAAACCCAAATGGTGCCAGCAAAATTCCACGTGATGGACATTCCATCCGAATTCACGGCTTTGTTGGGACGCCCTTGGATGCATCACATGAATGCCATAGCTTCCACTCTCCATCAGTGCGTTAAGTTCATTAACCGGTAGGGGGATCTTGATGTCATCAGAGGGGACAATTTTCTTCATAGGAAACGAAGCTGAGACAGTAGCCAAGCGTGCCCGCAGTTAGGCACCGGGGCTACCTCCTCCAAACCGACCAGGGGACTATCGGGGCAAATCTCATCAGAATCCCTCAGAGTCCGGAGATGCTAACTATGTAAACGTACTCGACCACAGTGCACTCGAAGTCCGATACATCAAGTTCAACGGCCGTTTCCAACATTTGGAGGCAGATTGGAAAGAAACCCTGAGCATTGCCATGATGCGGGCACGTAAACCCCCTGTCTCCAATCGAAGATTCATCAGCATTCTTCAAACCAACTCTCTGGCCCCGCCAGGCGAAGAGATTTTCGTGATAAAAGTCAACAAGCACCGTCACACTAGTGATGAATGCATGGAAGTCGTATGGGATGTCCTCCATGAGGAACTACCCGCTGCACCCCTCTTCTCCAGTGAAGGGCATGATGTTTTTCTAGCAGCTCCAGCAACGCACCCGGACGCAATACGTCCCTACGTTTGGGTTGAGCCATCAGAGGACGACGAGTCAGGACTCTCCGGAGTCGAGGACGCGGCAGACCCGTGGACAGACCTCTGAATTCACATGCTCAGTTTCGAGGACGACACCCGTTCCGATCAGGTCAACTATGACCAAGGCTCCAACACTATGGAAATTGTCAAGCTCAACGTCTAGTACAAGCAACTATCCGACAATTGGAAGTTACTGGTTGACACGACGAAGAATCCCTCTGATCAAGTGACTGACGACGACTTCGTCAACATCATCTATTCCAGATATCCTGATGATACCAAGGATCCGGTCCTTATTGTCAGATTCTGCAATGCCAAAGTTACCCTCGACGACTGCCTGCTCATGGTAAACGAGGCCCTGGCCAATCGAGCTCAGAGCTCATCATCACTTCCGACTACCAGCCCCTGTAGCTGCAACCGGCCCATGCCGTCGGCCTCAAGCTTAAAGCCACAAGCGCCGCCAAGGGCAACAAATAAGGAGACCAAGCTCCTCACCCCGTCACAAGTCGATCAACCTCGGAACGCTTCTGGCAACCACCCCCAAAACATCTATGAAGGTCTTCCCCTCAAGACAGTAGTCGCCTTCCGAACGGGAAATGACCACCTCAAAGATCAACATGCTCCGGCCGATTCCGCTCCCAATCACTTGCCACGGATTCGAACATCCCGCTAGATCCGCTAGCTCGATAGACTTGGCGATTGAGCGAGATCACGAGACTATCAACATTGCGCAGTTCAACACCCCGTGTGTTCAATCAAGCGTATATGGGCGAACTTCTTGGTAACCGAGATCAAGGAAGGCCGCATGGAATGTCCCAGCCCGACTTCCTTCGTCAACATCATCCAAGTGAGCTTCCGCCATTCGAGATTAGGATGTGATCACAGCCTATGGATACTAGCGTACGGTGCGTACTCACGGAGACTGTTTAGCTCTCGCAAGGAAGGCCCTCATGGAACTAGCCGCTCAAGAAAACCGTCGTTTTTGGGACGAGAAACCAAGCTCAAAAGCACCGACAGTGGACCGAGCCCTTAAAGCTGTCACAAGCGGCTTGGATGTAAAGCTAGAGGCCACTTGCTAGACTTAGCTTTGACCTTCGGGGTTTTGCTCACGGCAACTTCATCGGCTCCGACAACCGTCACTTCTCATCCAACCCCTCTCGCCTGTGCGAGGGGTGAAGTCAACGGTCCCGATGACCTGTGAGATGGAATGGCACATGGCACAAGTACGAGACAAACATTCTCAAAGTCGCTTACCTCCCCGAGGAAAGCAAGTTCTCTCGTGAAAGCGACAACGAAGAACGATGAAACCATTCTAACTTCCAAGCCGGGCCATGAGGTCAACAAAACCAGGAATCCCAAGTGGTCCCGGGAGGATGGAGACCGGATCATTTCCGCACTCAAACTTAAAGGCCAACTCCAAGGAGGAAGGTCTATGAAAAAACAAGGAGGAAGATGGAAATTTGTCTCGAGCTTGACTACTCGGGAAATTCCATACTGCATCTACGGCATTCTTTTACGTAAATGACGACTAACCGGGACAAAGCCAACCCGGCTATACATGGGAAAGGATGTTCCTCGGGAAGCCGTGTACTCACTCTTCCGGACACATACCACGCCACTCGCCTAAATAACAACAAGAAGGAAAATCTCTCCCGATGGAGGTTTACCTAGACTGCTATGCATACGCAATTCAAAGAAGCGCCGGCTATTCTAACATGGGAAGAAACGCAGGCGCTAACTCTCGACGCGAGCTCGCTCGTACACCCAAGAGAGTTGATCCGGGCCAAGAGCGGAGTGAAAATTAGCAAACCATGAATATCGCCAGACCCAACTCTCGAGAATGCCCTGAGTATGCTCAGCAAGAAGAAGGAAAGAAGCGCGATATACCGTGAAGAGAGATCAAAGAGACCGATTCGCTTGAGCCAGAACTCTTCCCAACCTCCCACCGAGGAGTCAGCAACGCGGGCAACGCCCCGCCTGTGCAACCATCCACTGTAGCGCATTGACGTTCGAACAAAGCCTGTGGAACAAACCATGCAGAGCTTACTCTCCCGCGCAGAGCAGCACCCTGCATGAGCCGTAAGATGACTCCTGGGATAGAATCCGTAAAGCTTACCGAAGCTCCCGGAATACGTTCTACGGTCAACGAGTTGAGGGAAGACATATGGCCCTATACTCTGTGGGAATCCTCTCGCTCAACTATGGCTCAACACTTCGTGAGCGGCGACTGTCAGAGGAACCAAAAGCACGATGTCAATGTGCTCTAACCCGATCTGGGTAAAAAATCCATGCATTACCACCTAAGGCCACTCAAAAGCACGATGAGCCGAACCGCAACCCGTGGCCCGCACTCGAAGACACACTGAAGTTCCGTGAAGGGGAGGACTCCGATCCTTCGCCTCTATCAAATTTCGCTGCACTGTGCTAGCGAACATTTCCTCGTCCCCACTGGCTCACATCCTCTTATCCTCACAAGCTCAAGGCCTAGAGGAAAGCCTGGCCCGTACTCATGGTCCCCGTGGATGCTTGACCCCGGTGACGGTCATTCGAGATGATCGACAACATCCACTACGGCAACATGTATCACCTTCACAAGTATTCGGGACCTTCCAAAATTTGGGGCTGATCACAATGAGCCGCCTCTACATCACGAAACCCCAATGACGAGCGTTACGCCTTCCCAAGGTGCGGTAGACGGAGGTTCCCGGATTGAATGTTTTACCGTCACAAGCCGATGGACTCCGCTTCGACATCAAGCCCACAGATCCGAAGCCTTCTGAGTCCACATGGCTCGTCAAGGCCTATGACTCTACTTCCCGTACGGTTCTCGGGGTTGCTTACTCTTAATATCCGGATTCGGGCAAGCTGGATGATTCCACCGAATTCCAAGTGTCAAGACATTCCAATCACCTTCACAGCCTATCCCCGGGGGCCCATGGCCGCATCAAATCAATGGCATGGCATCTGCACCCTTCATCAGCTGCCTCAAGTTCATACAAGGCAACGAAGCTAACTACGCCTCACTTGGCGCGACAGCCGCTAAGCGCTGGAAGTGATGCTAAAGGCGAGCCGTGCCTGGGCCTAAAGTGATCTGCCTGGGACTAACGGGGATTAGTCATGATTAGTCGTGACCTAGGCTGGGCATACAAAGGCTAAGAGGCCTAGCGCCAGGCGGGGCCTAGGCGTCCTTAGGCGGGGCCTGATACTGCAGGCGTCACCACCGGAGGGACTTCAAAGCACCACCGGCATTCCAAAGGTTGTTAGAAATCAAGCACTAATGACGACTGTGGGCATTAACTCTGGATTCACATACGAGACCTCCCAAGATCCAAATATGCAACACGTGGACCTTCCATCAAGCCTCATCACGACAAGATCCTCTCCTACCATGAAGATGGATGAAACTCCCGCTTAACTTCATCCCGTGATACAGGGTGACAAGGAAGGTTACATGAGGCCAACACCAAGTCATCGAAAGCCTCAAGTGACCACACCTTGGCGGTCCAGGGGCTTGGCCACATGTGCCAACACCGGCTCTGACAGTGCTTGCTCAAGGAAAAAGCAAAAGGCTCAGCCGCGCACCAAGGCAGAGCTGGCCGCAAAAAGGGAACCTCCGACGGTGTGACACCCAACCTTCCGACCATTACCGAGTTTCAACCTCGCTCATTACTTCACCAAGTGGAAACCAACAAAGCAGTAATTGGGACCCGAGGGGACCAAACAAGCAGAATCAGGCAGTTTAGAATCCGAGGGGACCGACAAAGTGGAACCGATGAAGATGAGACAGAAGCAGTAAATTCCGCACAGCGGGACTACGTAGCGACCGAAAAGCTAGCACGGACCTCCCTAAACATCCAGATCTCCAAGGCTACCTCCGAGCAAGGGGAGCTTGTAAAATCAGAAGATGAGCTCGACCCTCTCGAGTCATCCAACGCAGTACACTCTGTAGGAAGGACTATGATAATGTAAATTTTTAACCGTGCAAATTTCGAGACACTCCTCATCGGAAATAGATCGTCAGCAACCCGTCGAGCCTAAATTCCCGAGAGCACAAAGGGCGGTTTCTTCAGCCGTGGATGCGAGAAAAAGAAGCCCTGGGCTAGACCTCCTCCGAGAAGTCATGTTGACGTGTTCTGCTCCTTGGCTCATACCCCGGGACATGCCGAAAGATTCCGATCCCTCGATCATGGAGCACGAAATTTCCAAGGATCTCGACTCCCGAACCCTCATCAAGCTTTTCGTTAAAGAATGCCAGTCAAAGCCGGCTCAGCAAGATCGAAGGCCAGAGCTGGTCCTTAAGTTAAGAGAAGTCAGGGATTGAGACTCCAAATGCTCCCTAAAGTTGGTTTTGGCAAACTCGTGAGCGTGATTGAGTCACTCCGAAGCTTGGCTCTCCAACATCGCCCAACTGACTTTCGGTCACCGAAGGCCAATGGAAAGGTCGGATGTTGTGTGCTAGATTTCCGTTCGCATCTCATGAAGCAAGGCCGATCCGTCCTGAAAGATGTCTCTATTCCCGCTGCCTAACAATCTGACACGTCTTGGTCGACACCACGACAAATTTCGGCAGTAAGTCCTTCGTGGAGGGGTTCACTGAGCTGAATACAAACTGCATCAAAAATGTCCGAGAGAAGTTCCTGCCATGTTTAGAGACCAAGAGGCCAATCGGGCCCTTCAAGTCACTCCGCGAGGTTATGACTATAGTGAACTGGGTCGCGATACACTCTAAAAGAAACACAAATGCCGGGTTCGTAAAAAAGACGCCGTATAAACGCGCTCAAAAGAGTATGTCTACCCGGCTGCAACAACCCTCTCATATCAGACATGACAATGATTCACGAAAGGAAATCGGGCATATGTCGACGACATGATTATCATCACTCCACCTGTAGGATCGTACATGCAACACATGACGACGTATCCGAGAAAGTTCTTTCAATAGGACTCGTAAAGCACTCCATGAGATTCAACTCCCGCAGCTGGTGCACCTTCGAAGGCCAAGCGCGCAAAGTAATCGGGGTACATGGTTACAGAAAGAGGTATCGAAGTCGATCCCAAGAAAATCAAGGCCATCATCGATACTTAAGCCGCCGACACCGACGGAAGTAAAGAGTTTTATGGGAAGACTTCAAGATCATCCCGCTTTCATCAACCATTGACATCTCTCTCGTGAGCCAATGTTCAAGCCGATGAAGAAGAATGCCGACGTCAAATGGGACTCCTAAAGGCTGCCATGAGCCTTTCGAGAAAATCAAGACATACTTGGTGAATCCCCCAACTCGTGCCCGCCACATGAAGACAAGCCACTACTCCTATACCCGACAAGAATGTACACGTCAATCAAGCAATGTTGGCACAAGAACAAAAAGATTCCAAAGTTGAGCATGCAATCTACTTCGTAAGTCGAAAGCTTCAAGGAAGTGAACTCACTACATCAAGCATTAGAGAAAACTTGTACCGCCTTGGTATGGGTAGTCGGGAAACCGAAACACTACATGCAAATCACATTCGCTGCCCGGTCTCCAAGATGGACCCCGTCCGATATCTCTTTGACAAGCCATCCCCGTCAATGAGACTCAGCCAAGTGGTCATTCTTCCTCGGCTGAGTTCGACATCAAGTACATGGTCGAAAATCAACAAAGCGGCGAGTAATGGCATATCACCGCATGTGACTTCCTGCCAAGTAAGCGAACCCAAGGGTCCCGATCCGCAGCCTAGCATGACGGATCTTTTTCACTTAACAAATAAGAAACCGCCGGCAACTCTTCTTCATGGGGCAGCCAACAAGAAGTGGAAATGGTATTGGAATGCTTTGGTTTCGATCCTAAAGACGAGCACACTCCCCATAGCCATCAAACTAAATTTTGAAGCAACCAACAATGCAAACAGAGTATGAAGCTTGTGCATCCGGCCTAGAAGCCGCTTGAGCGCAACATCTCGTAACCGGAAGTATACTGAGACTCCAAAGATTGATCATCAATCAAGTATCCAACAAATGGAAGATGATAGATTCTCGGCCTCCGTAAGTACCACACGCATACGGAGGAGCTCATTGCTCAGTTCAAGGACATCTCTTTCCATTATTTGCCAAGAGACAGGAACCGCTTCGCAGATGCCCTGGCTACCCTAGCATCTCTTGTTGAAATTCCCAAAGGGAAATCAGTAAAACCCCTCAGAATAGGCAGACGGGAAACACCCGCTTATTGCTGTGAGATCAAAGTTAAAAATGAACCGATCGACGAACCCTGGTACAATCAAATCTACCAGTACCTCCAAAACGGAGAAGCTTCCTTCACAAATGAAGATGGAAAATACAAAGAAGGGATCAAAGCCAAAAACATGATGGCACTAAAACGCCTGGCATCCCATTTCGTCATTCTGGGGGGGTATGTTGTACGAGAAGCGCCACCAAGGACCACTCTTTCGGTGTGTAAATAAAGAAAAAGCCAGCGAGCTAATGAACGGAGTTCACAACAGAACCTGCGGTCTGCACATGAATGCCAGAGCATTGACACAGATCATCCTCCGTATGGGTTACTATTGGGTATCAATGGAAATGCATCAGCATCCAGCTTCGTCGAAGCCGCGATAAATGTCAACGGTTCTCCAACCTCAATCACATACCTCCTCACGAACTCTATTGCATGACTACACCATGGCCTTTCGCCACGGGAATCGATGTCATCGGCAAAATCACTCCGCCTGTGGAGCAATGGTCACGAGTTCATATTAGTCAGAATGACTACTTTACCAAATGGGTAGAAGCCGATCATACAAAGTACCGAATTCTAAGAAGGTGGCCAGTTCATCAAAGAGAACATCACATGTGCGTATACGGGTGCCTAATGAGATCATATCCGACAATGGGACCCACTTTCAAGGAGATTGTGACCAACCGTTAACCGAGTTCGTAGTTATACGCCACAAGTCTTCCCTACAAACCACAAACTAATGGTGCAAGAGAGGCAAAGCAAACAAGACTCTCGCAACGATAATTAGAAAGATGACTCGCGAGGCCTGGATCAGCCCGAGAAGCTACATCTAGCGCTGGGAATACATGCAACATGAGTCGAACCGCCACAAAGGGGAGACTTCCTTTCGCACTTACATACGGAATGGAAGCAATGTTACCAAAGGAATTGGAAATTCCATCCCTCCGAGTCCTTTTGGAAAACGGGATCAATGAAGTCGAATGGCTTCGTAGCCATCACGACGAACTTCGCTCTACTCGACGAGCAGATTGAAAGTTATGGAGCATACTGTGCCTACCAAAGCGTAATGGCCCGAGCATTTGATAAGAAAGTCAAGATCCGAGACATCGTAGAAGGCGACTTGGGTGCTAAAGGAAAAGCCTTTACGTGCACTCAATACCTCGAAAAGCGGGAGCCTACCCGGGATAGGCCCGTTCGTGGTACAAAGAATCATCTCCGAAGGAGCCTACGAAGTTAAAAGCGCATTTGGACGGGAACCCTTTCGTTAACCCCGTGAACGGAAGCAAGCTCCGCGTATACTTCGCTTTGAGGAAGAGCACGAGTCAACTCTCCTTCCCCATACACCACCCTCGCAAAGTTAAAGTGCTAAAAGAGTAATACCCAATCGATACATTCCCGATAATGATCCAGTAAAAATAGGTTCGCACTTATTTTGTCTTTGTTTTTCTCAAATATCACCTAAAGTGTCGAACTACTTGACTCGAGCCCCTTAGTCCAATTGTAAAAGGGGAACGTAGTGCACCATCATTTGCCTGTCTCAAAACAACAAAACAAATAAGCATCAATCGCTCAGGTTTCAAAAACTCTTTAAATTAACCCACAAATTCATAACTAAAAACAATCTTTGATGAGTTCAAGCAAGGTCAACTCTTGACTCGCTACACTCTAGCAAAACTATAATAAAACATTAATCAATTAATGTGTTCGTAATGACAAAGGATACTCCAAAGCAAGGTCAACCTAGTTCCCCGTACTGGGTCCTTCATCCTTCTTCCCCTTCCCTTTTCCGCGGCGAGCATTCTTCACCTTCACAGGAATATTCCCGTAGACCTTCTACCTCGGCTCGGGACCCTTCCCGATGCCTCTGCCAAACCGGTAATCGCCAACGCAGCCCCTTTCCCTAGCTCTATCTTGAGCCGCTCTCTCTCCGAGTCATCATGACCGTGCTTGACGGCCGCCCGACTAGCATTGGCCTCATAATCATCCATGTCGTCCCCCACGATTCTCGTGGGTTAGCCATCGCTTCGGCTCTCCTTAAAGTCGAGCCATCGTGTAATCAAGACCCAATGCAGCCCCTCCGTCTCCACAAAATGGCCATCTCGTGTCTTCCCCATACACTCCTCATACCACTAAATATCAGATGTAATAATGCCCCTCTTCTGAAAGAGAACTCCCGGCAGAAAGGACGTGCATTGCCACAACCGCGCAGAAGCAATAGCGCCGAAGGATCTTCCATCAAAAGAGATCCCACCTCGGTAGCAAGCATGACCCAAACTCCGTCAATGGCACTCGCCCAAACTGCACGCACCGCAGACTAAGGATGGAATATAGAAACCAGCCTGGGACAACCCCGCACTGACAACCGTAAGACCCCCGAGCGATCCGACAAGTTTGTAGCTTCCAAAGCCGAGGAACTCACCATCGCAAGGATGCAGACGAGTCCGGGCCATCCAGAGCTCCAGCTCAGCCTCGACGCCCCCTATCACCAAAGGACGCCGAGAAAGGACCAGGTCACATGACACCGAACCTCTGGCACCATCTCGTAATCGCTCCTCAACCACATAGTGAGCATAGCGGACTCCCTCCCCACATATATCGGCTACCTGGCCGCCATCCGACCTATGCCAAGGAACGTCTCGCCCAGATCAAAGGCACGATGTCTCCTCGCCTCGGCACCGCTCTCACTGTGTCTAGTACACTGTGATGGCACACACCCAGGGACGTGAACGTGAATAAAGTGGCAATTGCGCACAGAGCAAATGCGTCCCACGCAAAAATGCTCCCCTCAACACCGACAAATTTATCGGGCAGTCCCGAAATGTCAACATAATCTGTGTTCAGTATTAGCATCCCGTATGCTTCTTCAGCTGAGATACCAAGCAAAGACACCAACTTCTCAACAGTGGCCATGCCACCCTCAAAGGAAGAACCAGTTGTTCCGTCTCAGGTCCTCCTAATATGGCCCGGAAATCTTCAAACGTGGGCATAATCTCGTTGTACGAAAAGTTGTACACGTGCCTCCTCACGTCCTAGAAGCGAGTCGCAGCTCTCAGGAGACCCCAATCCGGCATGAGCTCCTTCAAAGCCCAAATCGATTTCATCCCGTAACAACCCTCGAAAAAACCCTGGCTTTGCCTCGTGTGGTGCCATACGCACGACTGGAAATTATCCAAGTATCGTTCTTGCATCTGAGACGATAACCTAGGAAATGGAGCCATAGAAAGAACAAAGAAAAACTTCAAGAATTTAAGAGAGAAATTCAGTGTTTGATCAAAAGCAAACGTGATGTTTTCAAATTTGCAAAATCGAATCATAATTTAAAACAATCTGAAATTGAATCCTGGGTCCCACGGGATCGGTCTTTCAAGTTGACTTGGTCAACTCTGCAGCCAGCTGCCTCAAATGCAGGAACATTTCCATACCACATCCTGTTCAAGCCTTGTTTAAACTACGTGCATCCATAGTTTAAATCAACCACTGTCGACACCACTTCCGCCCCGGGCTCGTCCAACAGTGCAATTAATTAAATAACAGTGCATATAGATATAAATTTTGACCAGTTCAAATTTTGTGCATTTTTCATTATTATTTATTTTTGATCAACCTACTTGCTTATTTGCCAAAAATAAAGGAAGGTAATTTCTAAATAAATGTGCAAAATACAAGGTTCCGCCTCAAAGGCCCTTTCAAGTACAAATCAAATTGTTTGGACAATACACACATTTTGTCTAAAAATAAATCAAGAAAAAGGACTACTCAGAGTCCTGCTCATCATCCGAGCACTCGAAATACTGCCCCGCCGCAGGCGGATCCACCGAGGACAGGTAATCTCCAAATTCCTCAAGGCGGGAATACGAGAAAGCCCGCCTCCGCGCATGTGTCCCCGAGGACTCTCCTTGTTTGTGCCCCGAGTACTAAGAGTGACGAGCTCCGAACCCCACCGTCTCACTGCAGAACCGGCCAAACCTCGCGTAAAGCCCCGCCCCCGGGCAGAGGCGTACGAGTCTCTCGCCGCAGACGGCCTAGATGGCACGGCCACACGCAGCACTCCTTCGGGAACTACATCGCAGGAACTCCACGAGTCTCCTGGCGTAGTTGGCTATCCCATCCATATGCCTCATGACCTGGTTGTAAGTACGGCCAGACATCTGCAAATCAGGAAAGCCGTCAAAAGACAAACAGACAGCACAAATGCAACATTTGCAGAATGCTACTATCAAGTACAGAAAGTCAAATCCAAATACTCACCGAAGCATTGAGATCCACTCTGTACCGAGGCCTCGTCTCCTCTGGAATAGGGATCACCAATCGCCTGCGAGAACCATCAAGCCCCTCATACGCCAGCCGAGCGCGAGGGAACGGGTAGTCCCGGGGATATGCAGAGCCCTCGCCCTCCCTGTGCAGCACCTGCGGGCTCCTCAGTCTCGTCCTCATGAAGATGTCATAGTCGGCACCCTCTATGATAAACTCGGTATAGAACACGCCCTGTCTGTACCGCCGTAGATCCTCCATCGATATCAGCAAAGGATACTGCTTGTGTGGAGGCGGGTCCATCTGAACCAAAGGAAGGGACCCCGGACCATGTTGATAGGTCACCCTCTCCCCCAAGTACATCGCGTCACAATGAAGGCCCACCAGTGATGTGGCGGATTTCATTATTTGTAATTCCCTAATTTTCAAATTGGTGTTGCACGTGAATTGAAGCCGGCGCATGGACCAAGGACAGTTGACTAACGCAGAAGGTTTTGCTTTGTTTTTATTTTTATTATTTCTTTTCCCTTTTTCTTTGAATGATTATTATTATTAGTTTTAGGGTTTAGTTTTGGGAAGGAGTATATAAACTCCTAAAACATTATTTTTAGGGTTTATCTTTAGTTTTTATTTATCTAGAGTTTTACTTTTTCCTAGAGAGAATTGACTTCCTCCATGGAAGCTTAAACCTATTGCTTTGGATTTGATTTCCTAAACCCCTATTTATCAATTTGAGGTATTTTCTTTTCTATTTGTTTATCCCTATTCATAATTTTACTTGTGTTGATTTTAGATTTATAACTAGGGTTTGTGAACCTGATCAATTCACTTGTTCTGTTTATGAATCTTTGCTAGAATTCTCTATGACTGTGCCAGTGTAGGAATTCATGAGTAGCATCTTTATGATTTATGCATGTGCCATGGTAAATTGTTAAGTGGGTAAGATTAGGTGATTATCTGTGTGAAATAATCATAGAAAGCATTATTGATCTTAGTTTCTTAAACCATTCATCAATTAATTATGCGATCTAGACTGTGCCAGTTAGATTAATTTATTAATTAGGGTTTCTAGTGAGTGTGCCACTGCTAGTAACTATTCTGAAAGAAGAAACAGAGATTGAAATATATCTCGTGATCAGGTGAATAGGGTGACATTGAAAAGAGATATCAATGATAATTGACTAATTAGGTGGGGACGGAATCAAATCTGAAGTGTTTCGAAATTATTGTTTTTACTCTTAATTAGTTTAATTTATGTTTTTAGGAAGTAATTGAAAATCAAACAAACCCCCCCCCCATTGTGTGTGACTAGTTCGTAAGCAATACCGTTCTTCAGTGGTTCGACCCTGGACTTACTTCTGCTACATTCTTGTGGCCGAGTCCCGGTTTAATTTAGTAGGTGTGCGACTAAGCCTACCAACCAGCAGCTTCCGCCGACGTGTGACCTCCCTAGCAGCCTGGACCACAAAAACATTAATCCGATTCCACCAAGTCAGCTGGATCCGCCCGGAAAACTCTCGGCTCATGGCTAGAGACACCTCCTCATAAGTCAACCGAGTACCCTCCCTCGACGTTGCCGGCTTCTTCGCCGCCTTCTGCCAAATAAACATGGCAGGGAACAAGGATGCATACTCCTCCCTGGTCTCCCACCTCTACGGGTGGAACACCTCTAAAAACCACACCTGTCAAACACATGGAAAGTTATGTCAGCTACAAAGCAGATACATACGAGTACAAATGAGACAAGGAAGAGAAAAAGATGGGAACTTACATCCAAAGCAAACATGAAGCAGCACATAGTGTTCTCCTCTCCCCGCGAGAACCTATCCAAAGCATGGTAGAGCTCGGCCAGACCAGCCTCCCCCCACGCAAACCCTCTCACGGCATCCAGATCAGTCAGCGAGCCAAGCAGAGGGAAGTGACATGATGTGTCAGCAGTAGGAAACAAGGTAGCTGACAAAGCGAACCATAAGAACCCTCGAGCCAGACGCTCTGCTGTCATCCTCGGAGACCCTTCCAAATACTCCTCAATACCCCTCCTCAGATGAGCCTCCATCGGCCCGTACCGAATACCCAAGCCCCTGACATCGGTAATGTCAAAACCCAGCAGCTTCGACAACTACCCCAGGGTGTAGCCATCCACCCACACAAGTGTGTTACCCCAGAATGGCAACCCTGTAATCGCCGCAAAGTCAGTGGGAGTCACAGTCGTCTCCCCCCACCTGAAGTGAAAAGTGTGGGTCGTGTCCCACCAGTACTCGCTCAGGGCAACGTGCAAGACCCTCGCCCTCTGCGTCGAAGCCACCGCGGCTACTGCGCTGATAAATTCAGCCAAACCGGAGTCAACCACAAACTGCTGTGGACTCCTCTCTCCGTTCCGAGCCTCGTCTGGGAGTATCTCCCACATCGCTCTAACCGCCTCAAAGGCTCCCCTGCTCTTCAAGTTACGGACATTAACCGACCCTCGCCCCTGCAGGTGAACACAGCAAAAGTACGTTACTATAGAAACAACATCTACCAGAATGCACAAACGCATGTCGAAATGATGAAACACAGATATAGTTCATTTTTTCCTAAAATATTTCCATCCTGGTTGGAGTATTAACGGTCCAAAAATCCCAAAAGAAAGTACAAACGTTTCAGAAAAATCCGTCGAATTCGAAACTTTCAAAACATTTCGAAAAATCCGTCGAATTCGGAACTTTCAAAACATTTCGAAAAATCTGTCGAATTCGGAACTTTCAAAACATTTCGAAAAATCCGTCGAAGTCAGAAGTTTCAATCATTTCGAACATTTCGAAAAATTACTCCGTCCCAAATTAAACTTACTTTAATTTCGGAAAACACCTCTAGGCATGGAATTTTGCAACCAAAATTTTTATGTTATCTACCCATGATGTCAATTGAACTAAACTCTAGTCAATTTCGACAAAGGAACATCGCAAAGTTAAAAGCCCCAATTCGGGCACCAAGAACCCTAACTCATTTCTAATCAAATTCCTAAAACTTAAAGAATCCACATTCTGAAAATCAACGGAATTTAGAGGATGTTTACCTGTCTTTCGATCCCTTCCTTGGATTTGTGGGTGTCCCGAGCCGAATAAAACTCCGTTGGATCCATGGGAAGAGTGGTGGTTCGAATGGTCCTCACCAACCTCGTTCTCTCGTTGTCGGTCCTCCTATGGCGAGCCCTTGGTTCCAAATCGGCATCCATGATTATTTTCCCTCGAAGATTCGAACAAAACTCGCGAAATGGGGAGGATTTTTTCTCTCTTTTCTCTCTTCTCTCGCCTGAAAATATGGTGAAAATCCACTGGTTTGCGTCGACCGTTCTTGATTTGAACTCGGTCACCCGCCTCAGGACTCTTTTGGTGAAAAGATTCCTTGCTACTTTGGCCCTCAGCTTCTCATAATTTCAATTTTACCCCTTTTGGCCCCCAAAAGTGTAAAATTTCCCCAAGTTAAACCTTTCTAACACCCCGTCTCCAGACGTTAAATTTTCAGTTAGTTTTCACTGACGTTTCGTCTTCAGACGTTAAATCTCAAACTGTCTCCAGACGTTAAATTTTCAGTTAGTTTTCACTAACGTTCCGTCTCCAGACGTTAAATTTTCAGTTAGTTTTCACTAACATTCCATCTCCAGACGTTAAATTTTCAGTTAGTTTTCACTAACGCTTCGTTTCCAGACGTTAAATCTCAAACCGTCTCCAGACGTTAAATTTTCAATTAGTTTTCACTAACGTTTCGTCTCCAGACGTTAAATCTCAAACCGTCTTCGGACGTTAAATCACAATTCCGTCTCTAGACGTCAAAATTCTCATTGGTTTTCACCAACATTCACTTCTCCGGCCGCCAGTCGTAAGCCTGATCATCCCAATTCAGTGGCCATCAAGGTAAGCCCGCACAACAATTCCTCTTCGGCCATCATCGTAAGCCCGAACACTCCTCCCCAACAGGATCCTAAGACCATCCGCCTAAGAAGAAACGTCAATCAATTCTCCTAGTTCTGTTAGAACTCTGGGCACTTTTCCCCAGCAATGTGTCAGTCTCTCCCGAGACCACATCCCGTTCCTAACCCCATCGTTAGAACTTCAATCCTTCCATGTTGTTATGACATCCATTTGACGCATCCATTCCCATCATTTCCACCATATCCCCAGCAGATAAAACCTGGCCGTCATCATAAGTCCAGCATCCAAGGCACGAATGCCTTCATCACAAGACAAACATGTCCTCGTAATCTCGGTCTGAGGCGCCACACGCCCTCGAATGTTTCAGTAATCTCGGTCTGAGGCGCCACACGCCCTCGTATGTTTCAGTAATCTTGGTCTGAGGCGCCACACGCCCTCGTATGTTTCAGTAATCTCGTTCTGAGGCACCACACGCCCTCGTATGTTTCAGTAATCTCGATCTGAGGCGCCACACGCCCTCGAATGTTTTAGTAATCTCGATCTAAGGAGCCACACGCCCTCGTATGTCCTCGTAATCTCGGTCTGAGGCGCCACAAGACCTCGAAAGTTTTAGTAATCTCGGTCTGAGGCGCCACACGCCCTCGTATGTTTCGGGCATCTCGCGAGGCGCCACACGCCTCGAATGTTTCAATCTCGGCCCGAGGTGCCACACGCCTCGTATGTCCTCGTAATCTTGCCCGAGGCGCCACACGCCTCAAAAGTTTCGTAATCTCGGTGCGAGGCGCCATACGCCCTCGTATGCTTCAAGAATCTCGGAGGCGCCACACGCCTCGAATGTTTTCATCTCGGTCGAGGCGCCACACGCCTCGAATGTTTCGCATCTCGCCCGAGGCGCCACACGCCCTCGTATATCCTCGTAATCTCGGTCTGAGGCACCACACGCCCTCGAAAGTTTCAGTAATCTAGGTCTGAGGCGCCACACGTCCTCGTATGCTTCAGTAATCTCGGTCTGTGGTGCCACACACCCTCATATGTTTCAGTAATCTAGGTCTGAGGCGCCACACGCCCCGAATGTTTCAGTAATCTCGGTCTGAGGCGCCACACGCCCTCGTATATCCTCGTAATCTCGGTCTGAGGCGCCACACGCCCTCGTATGTTTCAGTAATCTCGGTCTGAGGTGCCACACGCCCTCGAATGTTTCAGTAATCTTGGTCTGAGGCATCACACGCCCTCGTTTGTTTCAGTAATCTCGGTCTGAGGTGCCACACGCCCTCGAAGGTTTCAGAAATCTTAGGTTCAGACGCCTCACAATAGTCTCCATTCAGGTTCAGATACCTCGCAATGGTCCCACTCAGGTTCAGACACCTCACAACAGTCTCGCTTAGATCAAGGTCCCCACGCGCGGCTCCTTGCACCTATGAACTACGATCGGCTTGATTCTCGCTCGGGATACGTAGGAATCCTTTCGCTAAGGGTCCAGCCAGCTGACCTCTCAGGTCTCTTCAAGTAAGGCATCCCCCGATTTGGATCCTTATCTTTTTCAACGACCCCACTTCCTTCGAAAGTGACGTCGCTGAGGGGATAACTGTAAGTACCCAAATCTGGATCGTCAAAATCCGTTAAAAGTTAACCGGAATCCGTTAACTGGCCCGCTCCAGGTTAATCGAAACCTGTTAAGCTTCCCGTTCTCAAGCCAACAAGACGTCCCGGGACTGTCCCGTGCATCCCAACGTCAAAGCGTACTCAACACACGTTATCACACTTAAAAGTATAGTTATTAAAAAAAGGGACAAAATCGAGAATAATGGCACGAAAACCCATGCCCTGGTGAGTCACAGGGGCACGTGGCACGCATGCCACATCCCTCTTGTCAACATCAATTAGATTTCAGAGTGAAAAGACCAAAATACCCCTGAGATGTTGTCACAGTCCGTCCGGACTGTTTTTCAGGCAAAACAGATTTGTCAGCAAGTCCTCCCAATTTCAAAAATACCACAAAACCCCCTGAAATTCAGCATAAGTCCGTCCGGACTCTTTTGCATTTTCACCCTATAAATACAGAAGGCTGTCAAACATTTTGAAGGAGGAAAAATTTAACCCATTTTCACCATAGCCACGGCCCAAACCAGTTTAACCCTCTCCCGAGCCCCATTTTGTCTCGATTTGCGTGAAAACCTCGTATTTCAATCAAACACGAACCAAACAACCTCGAAACACCTTTCCAAACACTAAATCGTATCCCGTATACGTCCACCGAGCCAAAAGAGTCAACCCCTAGCCATAGGTAACACTCTCTCTCCCTAAACACTCGTTCCGTCTCGATTTACGTGCCAGTCGCTACAACCGTTTCGGACAAAAGTCATTGAAATGTAGACGTCATCGTCAACGGGGTCCGATACGTTTTAGTCCAAGATCCTCTTCTCTTCCCGTAAGAGAAGTAATCTCGGGTTAAAACGGCGTTCCGACCCCGTTTCTTTACTTTTAATGTCATTTAACAATTTCGGATCGTTTGATCCGTTGAACGTCATTTACTTTACGCAACTTTATAGTCCGAACCGTTCGGTTCGTGATAGCCATTTACAATTCCGGATCGTTTGATCTGTTGAACGTCATTTAAATTACGCAACTTTAAAATTCGAATCATTTGATTCCGTTGACACCGCATTTTAAATACTATCATTTACAAGTCCGAGTCGTTTGGCTCGTGATAGTATTTACTTATCAAAGTACGAGTCGCAAAATAATTCGTTGATCGCATATCATTTAATGCTTTTTTCCCATAAAATCGCTAACAATGTAATGCCCGGTTCAAAACCGGAGTTCGACATTCGAACTCTCTTTCAAAACGCGCAAAGTGACGTTTGGCATCCAAACGATCATCTTTAAAACTCAAAATCCGACGTTTGACATTCAAACGCTCTTTTCTTAAAAGTCAACATTTGACACTTAAGTTAAAAGTTCAAAACTCGTCACTCGCACCTCTTTTCCTAAAAACTCCAAAATCGATGTTTGTCATTCAAACGCTCGCTTTTTTCCAAATGAATCATAAAATCAACGTTTGACATTCAAACCAAGATTAAGCTTGTCATTGAAGCCCCCATTTTCAAAATGCAAACACACACACATACACATTTTCGAGAAAGGTAGAAAGACTCGTCATACGAGGCATTTCGGGTGATCTCAAAATACTCTTCCCGAAACGTAACGTGACCTTCGAACCTAACAATCTCTGGTACTAAAAAAAGCTTTTTGTCATGTTTTTGCTACCAATGAAAATGACACCCCTTTTCAAAGCCTTTTCCAAGTTTTTGCTACCAATAAAAAGGACACCTTTTTCACTAAGCCATTTTTCAACGTTTGGGCTCAAAATACAAAACCGCGTGGCGACTCCTCTCCTTCCCGAAAGCGAGGTCCCAAACATATTTCCGCGAAAGACAACCGCTTCGCTCCGCGCGCAGCCTCGTGCTGCGAATCCAGGTAATTTCAAGCTCGTATAGTTGTAAGGGGTTTCACACAACGGGAGGGCGTTGACTATAATGAGATCTTTTCACCAGTGGTTAGTCACACTTCTATTAGAGTGCTATTAGCAATGGTGGCATATCAAGATTTGGAGCTCGAGCAGCTAGATGTGAAGACAACTTTTCTACATGGAGAGCTGGAGTATGAGATTTATATGACATAACCAGATGGGTTTCAGGTTCCGGGACAAGAAGACTACGTTCGTAAGTTGAAGAAGTCCTTGTATGGGCTCAAGCAATCACATAGGCAGTGTTACAAGCGGTTTGACAGCTATATGACAGAGATTGGCTACACGAGGAGCGCGTATGACTGCTGTGTGTATCACAATAAGTTAGTGGATGGTTCGATCATCTATCTGGTTCTTTATGTTGACGATATATTGATAGTGGCTATCAAGAAGTCAGATATTCAGAAGTTGAAAGGTCTACTGTCTGTAGAGTTTGAGATGAAGGATTTGGGTGCGGCAAAGAAAATTATGGGTGTGGAGATCTATAGGGATAGAAGGCAACGGAAACTGTTCTTATCTCAGAAAGGTTACATCAAGAAAGTTGTAGATAGGTTTGACATGCATACAACAAAGACTATAGATTCTCCAAGTGCAGCGAATGCACGTCTGTCTGTTGCCTTTGCACCTAAGTCGGATGAGAAGAAAGAGTACATGGCTCGAGTACCCTATGCTAGTGCAATTGGTAGTTTGATGTATGATATGGTTTGCTCTTGGCCAGATCTTGCTCATGTTGTTAGTGTTGTTAGTAGGTTCATGGGGAATCCTGGTAAGGAACATTGGCAAGCGGTGAAAAGCATATTCAGGTATCTTAGGGGTACGTTAGATGTTGGGCTCATTTATAGAGGTGGTACGGAATGTGCAGTTGAGGGTTATTGTGATGATGACTACTCTGGAGATGTTGACACATGGAGATCTATAACCGGGTATGTGTTCACTCTTGGTGGGTCAGTTGTCAGTTGGAAGGCTACTCTACAATTTATAGTGACATTGTCTACTACGAAGGCAGAGTACATGACATTGATAGAAGCTGGAAAATAGGGGATATATCTAAAGGGTTTGATCAGTGACCTTGGGTTATATCATGATCAGGCTACAATATTTTGTGACAGTTTGAGTGCAATTTATTTGGCAAAGGATCAAGTTCATAATGAGAGAACCAAGGGCATAGATATGAGGTATCATTTTCTGAGGAGTGAAAAGCGGATCAAGGTGAAGAAAGAGGGTAATGCGGACAATCCTGCTGACATGTTCACGAAGTCCGTTCCGACTAGCAAGTTCCAACATTGTTTGGACTTGCTGAATGTTCGCAGATATTAGATAGCATCTGAGGCAGAGGGGGAGTTCCGGTTATGATTTGTAGGTTAGATGTCAAGGTGGAGATTTGTTGGATTTGGTGTCAACTATGTTGGAGACGCCTAAATTAGGAGATTAAACAAGTAAATTCGAAATTCCTGACACAACCGAGGGGAGCGACCACGCGAAATGGGGCGCGTGTACGCACTAAGTTTCTGGACAAAGGGAGCGATCACGCCCATTATGGGGCGATCGCGCGGTACCGTTTTCTGGAGATGGGGTGATCGCGCCCTGGTAAGGGGCGATCGCGCTCTATGTCGTATTTGGCCTGTTCAGTGGCAGATTTGACCCAGGGTTGTAAAACCCTGTATGGTTAGCAGTAGGGCATATAAATAAACATACCCCCAACTGTATTTGTTGTTGCTTTTGCTTATCTGTTTCTTTAAATCTAATGTTTGCAAAGACATAATTTTTTGATAAGAATTTGTGCATTAGATTAGAGATTGTAATCGGTTGATTTACAGAAGATAATAATATTCTCTCTCTGTACTCGTGGACGTAGATAAGTTGGTGAACCACGCATATTCTTGTGTTGTGTGATTGTTGCATGTTTTTTATTTTCTACATAAACTCTGATCTAAAATTTGGACTAGCAGTTGAGCATCTCATGACATTGTGGAAAAAAAAGTTCGGTTAAAATTTTTGTTCGTTCATATGTACATCTACGTCCTCATCGTGTCAACGAGGGTGCAACCATGGATCTATTGGAAGTCATACAATGGAGACAGAGTTATTGCGTGCACAACCAGTCTTGTTTCAAACATGTAAACTTAGCCGGGGCTTCACCGGCGAATGCCCTCCGACGTGAGAGTAAGTATTTGTTTTGAAAGAGAGAAATCAATTGACAAGAGTTTAGAGTCAAAAGATAACATACCAAAATATGTGAATTATGGCTTGTATATATAGGCATAGCAATGTATAATCCATGTTGGATAGGATTGCATAGAGATAAGATATTACTTCAAGTAGAAATATAATTGTTGAATCCGTGTTGGACCCGAATTCGTGTGAGATATGGTTATAATCCTAGGGGGATTATAACTGTTTACATTCCCAATTTAAGTAGGATAGAGTAGCTGCAATTCTGCTTGTGCGCCGCTCCTCGTCATCGTGACCAGGTCAGCCTATGATGATGCCGATGAGAAGATATGAGGAGAATGGGGAAGCCCAATTCCTTGTTGATTGATAGCCGAGGAGGTCTCCTCGTCGTCAAGGGGAGCCTTGCTCGGCCTTGGAGGGAGGCTTTCTCGGCCTAGCTGATTAAGCCTTCGTCGGATATAGAAACATTGTTGGACCTTAGTCATTTTACGCCTGTTATGTACATGTCGACATAGGAGAAATGACGAGGAGGTTAATACGAGCAAATGGAGGAAAACCCACTCCCTTTGTCATAATTGAGACTTGTATGAATTATGTTTTGGGCCGATTCATTTGGGTCTTGCCCGGCCTAGCCCATGTTCGTACCCCGATTTATACCGTTCAGGTGATAATAAAGTTACAAAAAGAACGTTACAAATTTGATTTATAAAATGATGTGTAATAATTTTATTAATGTTTTTAATTAAAGTTTGGTGAGATCACAATCGATGCAATAAATAAAATATCGTCACTTAATTTTTTATTCATCATTTTGTAAACTTAATTTATACCCCTAAAATTGCCCTAAATTGAGACGGATTAATAATTTTTTATGCTAAAAAGGAGAAATTTATTACATTTATATTTATTACGGGAGAGCGGATAGCTAAGATATTTACCTATCCGTGATGACAATTTGGTCACAAAGGGATAAGCAAATGGCTCACAAAAATCTAATCAGAGAACAGCCTGTCATGCATTAGCATGGTAGAGCCCAATAAAATAACGTTTAGACCATCCGCAGTATCAGATTTTCTCAATTCTATATCAGCTACACGTAATTTTACTCACATTAATAACTTAATTCACCAATTTCTCTCTTATATTTTTATTATATCCTACTGTATTTTTCCTTTCTCATTCACATCTATAACAATTATTATTATTATTCATATTATTTTATTATTGCTAATTATACATAATAATAATTTATATCTTTTTATTATAATATTTTAAATTATTATTTAATAATCTTTTTAAATATTGATAAATTAATAATATCTTATTATAGAATATATAACATGAAAATTATCTACAAAAGACAACTGAAATTAAAAAATTACATAATATAATTCTCTCTTTGTTTGTTGCAACACATGGAAGAAGAGTGTACAACACTCTTCATGTTTCTTCATTCAACATGACAAGTGGATTCAAGACAAGTGAGTAGAGATTTCTCTTGTTTCACAAGCCTTTCGAGGCTTGAGCCAAACCAAAATAGGAAGGAGTCATTCAAGCCTTTTGTAGTAGTTACCATTGTGGGAGGACTTTATTGCAAGCTAAGCCAAGCATATCTATATATATATAAAAGGAGAACAGCCGAGTTCCCGCCCAAATCAGGGGTAATTTAGTCATTTCACACGGTGGCGAAGATGCAATTAACAAGGCGGAGGAGACACGTGGGACGCTGGCATTGGGCGCGTGCGTCACACGCGCCGACCAAGGCGCGTGTACGCGTAAAGTTTTGTTTTTTTTTATAACGCGACACGTGGCAAACTCTGATTGGCCAGTTTATTTTCAGATTTTTTATCCCCTTTTTTCGACCTCAATTATTTTATAAATTTTTTTTTTAAAAAAAAATTTTACACCAAAATTCATAATTTTTTTTCCTCTTTAATTAGAGACTATTTTCATTTAATTTGGACACAAAAAAAAACACTCTTTTTTTAATATAAATTTCTTAATTATCCTTTCTTAATTTTTCTTTTTAATTTCTCAATATCTTTTTTGTGAAAATTAATTAAGTGTGAGGTATATTTTTTTTATTATAAATGAGGATAATAATAATCATAATTTTACTTTTTAAATATAAATTATTGTTTGTAATGTTAGTTCCTTCGTTTCCAAATTTGACATTAATTTTTTAAACATATTAAGTAATATTTTATAAAATATTACTTGAGACGAATATATTAATTTATTTTTTTACCCGAAGTAGTATTATTTTGTAAAAAGTAATGTTTATAATGTTCGTGTCTTCGTGTCAGAAAATAAATATTAATTTTTGAGACAAGTAAATTCATTGAGGCAAAGGATGCATTTTTTTTTTTTTGATATAGAAAGTAGTATTAATTATGGGATGAAAGTAATATTCATTTTTGAATTGAAGGAATTTTTTTTTCTTAAAAAGTAGAATTTTTTTATATGTCCAAAAAAAAAATGAACATTGCTTCTTTCGTCTCAATGAACATTTTAAAAAATAATACTACTTTATTCGTCTAAAAAATTAATGTAATATTTTGAGACGAATACACTAACATTACAAACATTAATCCGGAGGCGAATGAAGTAGTATTATTTTTTTAAATATTCATTGGGATGAAGGAAATAATGTTCATTTTTTTTGGAAAAAAAATATAGCATTCTTTTTGGGTTAATCATTTCGAATCGAAAGTAATATTCATTTTTGAAATATTGTAATATTAGTGCCATCGTTTCAAAATATGACATTACTTTTTTAAACAAATTAAGTAATATTTTATAAAATATTCATTGGGATGAAGATGGTATTTTATTTTTTTAGCCGAAGTAGTATTATTTTGTAAAAATTAATCTTTATAATGTTCGTGTCTTCGTGTGTCAAAAAATAAATATTATTTTTTGAGACAAGTAAATTTTTTGAGGCAAAGGAAGCAATTTTCTTTTCATATAGAAAGTAGTATTAATTATGGGAAGAATATAATATTCATTTTTGAATTGAAGTAATTTTTTTTCTTAAAAAATAGAATTTTTTTATATGTCCAAGAAAAATTAACATTGCTTCCTTTGGCTCAATGAACATTTTAAAAAATAAAACTACTTTATTCGCCTAAAAAATTAATGTCATATTTTGAGACGAATGCACTAACATTACAAACATTAATTGTAGAGGCGAATGAAGTAGTATTAGTTTTTAAAATATTAATTGGGATGAAGGGAATAATGCTCATTTTTTTGGATAAAAAATGTAGTATTATCTTTGGGTTATTCATTTTGAATCGAAAGTAATATTCATTTTTGAAATGTTGTAATGTTAGTGCCTTTGTTTCAAAATATGACATTAATTTTTTAAACAAATTAAGTAATATTTTATAAAATATTCATTGGGACAAAAATAGTATTGTTTTTTTCTTTAGCTGAAGTAGTATTATTTTGTAAAAATTAATTTTTATAATGTTAGTGTCTTCGTCTCAGAAAATAAATATTAATTTTTTGGACAAGTAAATTCCTTGAGGCAGAGGAAGCAAAATTTTTTTTTTTGGATATAGAAAGTAGTATTAATTATGGGATGAAAGAAATATTCATTTTTGAAATGAAGGACAATTTTTTTCCTTAAAAGTACTTTAGAAATAATGAAAAACATATGATTATGAATTTTCATTGAGTTTCTTTTTTTACAAAACATTTTATATTAAGTTCTTCTCGCTTTTTTTTTTTTTTTTTAAAGAAATAATTCCTATTGGTCTCTTTTAAAAAATGATGGGTTGTTAATAAAGAACTTTAGATTAACGATAAAAGAAATGTGGAAGCCATTTGATATAACATTTTTTAATTTAAAGAGTAATTGAAGTATATTAGTGAAATTAAAAATCTTATTATTGGCTACAAATATAATTATTAGAACTATTTATGTTTTAATTTTTATTTTATCAAAATTTGATGGATTATTAATCTTGGCTTCATTTATTTGTGCCTTTTTTATATATAATATTTATGAATAATTTTTTCTTCAACTTTTGTCCTATTTTAAACGTTAAAAAATGGGTTCGGATATTAAAGAGATGAATGGTTTTATTATAAAGTATAAAAAGTTGGGTACAAAGTAATTAGTTAATAGTTGATGTGAGTATGACTTATAAGACCATTTAAAATTGAAATTTTATAATTTTTTCATTGTAATTTTTTTAAATTTAAAATGGGACACCTTTTATTAAAAAAGAAGGAAGTTTAAAATCGAACGAAGGGAGCATTTATTTATTTGATAGTGAAATAATTTATCCTAATGTTAAATGTAATTACTAGCAAAATAAAAATTAAGTCGTAATAATGAAAACTAAAATAAATAAAACTAGAAGGGAAAATTATATTTTCCGTCTCAAGTCAACTTTAAAAAATGTCATTATACAAAAAAAATATTTTCTTCATTTAAAAAATGAATGAATATTACTTTCAACTCAAAATAAATCACCAAAAATAATACTACTTTTTTTGCCAAAAAATTGCATTATTATGTGCTTTAACTAGAAGGGAAAATTATATTTTTCGTCTCAAGTAACTAAAATTTTTGAAGTAGCGAAATCAAATTACTTTTTTTGGCCCACTTCTAGGAAAACAGTGTTAGTATGTGCTTTAACTCGATATTGCCCTATTTAAAGAATTTTGTAAGTAAAAAACGGGTTGATAATTTTTTTGAATCCCTCCTAAACTCGCATTGATCCGCTTCTAATGAAAAGAGTTTGAAAATGTTTTCTTTTCAATCGGGTGGGATTGGGGTGGATTTGGGATTAGCTCGAACCGTCCCATTTAACCCGAACCCGCATATTATTCATCTTTTTTTAGAATAAATTTAAAATATTGATAATATCTGTATATTATTATATACTTATTTGTTTATAGTTTATTGTATTTCTTATTTTTGTATGTCATATTATTAATCTCTATATTTATAAGGAAATAAAGGAAAAAATAGCATTTTATAATAGAAATATTAATAATTTTTTCTTCACCTTTTGTCCTATTTTAAACGTTAAAAAATTGGTAAGGATATTAAAGAGATGAATGGTTTTATTATAAAGTATAAAAAGTTGGGTACAAAGTAATTAGTGAATAGTCGTTGTGAGTATGACTTATAAGACCATTGAATAAAAAAATATTAAAATTTTTCCATTGTACTTTTTTTAAATTTAAAATGGGACACCTTTTATTAAAAAAAAAAAAAAAGTTTAAAATGGGACGAAGGGAGCATTTATTTATTTGATAGTGAAATAATTTTTCCTAATGTTAAATTTAATTACTTGCGATATAAAAAAAAACATGATTATATAACAATAACATTAAAAAAATATGTAAAAATCAAACGGGGCTGTAGAAGTTGAATATGGTTCAAGAACAAAATAAATTCTCAAAAATCAAAATTGATGATACTTGAAAATTTCATTTCATGTAATTTGTTTGTTTGGAGAATCACTAGAGTCAAGAGTTCCGAATTGCAGTTGAGGAGAAAGATTTGGAGACTTATAACTAGATTGATTACGCTTTCCCAATCGTTGGCGAAACTAAGTGATACTGTGGGCAAATTACGCACATATCACGCTCAATACACAATAAATATGTTTTACATAAAAAATATGCGTTCAATTCCATAGCATTGAAAAATGGATGTCAAATGTGATTATTATTGAATAGAACGAGAATTTATGTATAAAACGCGCTTCGTACAAACTAACTATGCCTTAATTATATATTTATTTTAGTGACCTTCAATTTTATATTTGTACTAATAATATAGTTTTCAAAAAATTGTTTTACAATATACACAAATATTTCTATTTTCTATTATATTTATATAAATTTTCGTCAATATGTGTTAATAGCTATCCGTTGCATCGCACGAAAGTTACAAGTTTCATAAAAGCACCATTTTGGATGCTCTTAACATTCATCGTTGCATTTGGCTATATTGGCCCACACGTATGGTTACTAACCAAACTAAAATAAAATTGGGGTCTACCTAATGGGCTTATTGAAAGTGAAGCATAACCACTACAATGCAAAATTGTGGCAACCTTGTAATTAAGTAAACTAGCTAGAAATAGTTCAGTTTGGAATAATTTACGAACCGAATTACTAATTATCGATTTGGAAAAATTTCAAGATGAATCGAACCATGAAAAAAGTCAAATCGAATCGAACCGAACCGTCATGGTTTGGTTCGAACCGCGATTTGATTTTACAGTTCGAATCGCAGTTTAAACCACAATTCAAACCACAGTTCAAACCATTAAATAGAACATTGCTTAAACCATTAATTAGAACATGGTTTCAAACTACACAATTCATTGTCATATTTGTTTGAATTTTTCAAACATAACATAAATAAGAGATTAAGTATTTAAACACAACTTGAAATTGTGCTTCAATATTTATAATAACAATCATTTGAGTACTTGTAATGATATGTGCTAAAGACTAAATTAACATTATTACAAGAAGATTAACCAAAAGAAAAAAGGGTTATGGACTAAAATCCATGAGTAGAATTAGGAGTTTTCAAATCTAATTGTAAGGTGAAAATGAAAGATATACATATCTACGGTTAATATTGAATGGTTTGGTGGTTTGGTTTATTGGTTCAGTTTGGTGGTTCGGTCTTGCGGTCTCGAACCGTGGTTTGGGGGTCCAAACCGCAGACCAAATCGAACCACACGGCTTGACAATTTTTAAAACCGAACCAAACCAATATTGCTTGAAAACCGAACTAAACCGCATGGTTTAGTTTGGTTCGATTCCAAACTGCGATTTCAACCGAACCACTTACACTCCTAAAACTAGCTGTACACCCTACGCCACCCACGGCGACAAATTTTTGTATTTATTTTTTCGATAACAAACATTAATAGTAGGGAAATATCAAATTTTAAATTATGGAACAGTTTCTAAATAATATTCCCTACTTTCAAATAAATATGCACAATTTTACTTGACATAAAAATTGATAAGAAGAGTGTAAAAGGTGATGTGTTGCGAGTGTAAATGATTGAATTGGAAAGAAAAAGTGAAATAGGTAATTGTTGCGAATATAACAAATGAGTCCCATTTTTTTTGAACTTTGTTGATTATTTTGTTACAACCAAAAGAGTCCCGTTTATAAAATATTTTATTCGTTCTAATATGAATATCTGTTTCGTATAAAATATAATTGTAAAAAAAAAGTTTAGGAAATGTATCAATTATATTTTTGCATCTTTTTGCATATTTATCACTAGCTTAAGCTCGTGTTCAAGGTCACATTTTTTTTTAATTTAATTTTTTTTAAGAGTAAAATGGAAAAGGGACAAATGTATGAGGGCAAAATGGAAATTTCCCCCCTTAAAACTGTTCACAGAACTATTCAAAAGGGGATTTTCCATTTATACTATAGATTGCTTCTGTCATGTTAGGATTGATCACAATCTTGTTTTTATATATAAATAAAAATGACCCTTTCACCCTTGATAATGACAATTTTTTGAGAGCGAAAACTATTTATTTAATTTTTATATATATAAATATAAATATAAATATAAATCTATAGTATAAATGAGAACGATACTTGCTACAGTACTATGAACAATATCATGTGTCAAATTTTTCATTTTGCGTCCCTTTCCCATTTTCTCCCTTAAATTTTTTTTTTTAATTAAAAAAAAAATACGTGTCTTTGAACACGAGCTTTTACTAGTATAAATATAGATAGGACTAGTTGAAAAATCTCATGTGGCGGCTTAATCGGATCAAATCATAACCATTAATTATTCATGTTCACACGAAATGGAAAAAAAAAAACGATAAAGTTGGTAGGCCATATAACATGTGATTGTTGCCATATTCGGAACTTGGAATTTGCCTCGTGCAAAGTCGGGACCATTATCGTCTTAAATGGATTTAAAATTAAATTTACCTTTATTATATTATGTACAATTATGATTTAGAATTAGAATTTTAGATGTTGTATTCCGGTTAGTATTTTCATCTAATGTTATGGTCCGGAGTTTGCTCCCGAGTTGAAAAAAAAAAAAGAAGAAAAAGAAAAAAAGTGAGATTTTCTTTTTAATCTAAAAAGTGGTTGGAGTTATGGAATAAATAAGTTCGATAATATGATTTTTTTTATTTGACTTTGATCATATAAAATTGAGTTGATCCTAAAGGCATACAAAAACGGATTTCTATTTCGGATGAGGTGATTGTCAATTGTTGGGTTAAAATTGGCCCTTTTTATATAAAAACGATGTAGTAATAATATTTTTTTAGTGTTAGTGATAGTTGTTGAAATTTTGGTTTTGGAAAGTGTGGTTTGACCGACTTTTGATCAAGAATTTCATTGGGTTCCATTTTAGAAAAATGGAAAATGATTGCATATTAATAATCTACATTTGTAGTAGATTAATTTGATATATTTACTTTCTCAAAACCATTTAGTGGTGAATGAGAAATTAATGCTCAAAGTATGCAAAATAAAATGGGTTTTATGAAGAGTTTATGGGATGTGGAATAGTTATCCCACATTGCTTAAAGATGTAAAGCAATGATAGTTTATAAATGGATCCATCCAAGGAAGGAGACATCAAGTTAATCTCCTTGGGCCAACCTAGTTGGGCCATTGAGCCAACCATGCATCCAAGTGGGCTATTGAGCTAGTTTTGTTCTAGCTTAAAATGGACCGCGAAGCGCGCGAAGGGCGGAATGGGCGGTTTAGGGCGCACTTTGCACTTTGCACTTTGCACTTTGCACTTCGCACGACCGCATGCCGAATTGGATTGGTTTGGGCCATGGGCTGGCGGATGCTTGGTTTGGGCTGAGCCCCATCCGGTTCCAGCAAGGTTGGCCGAGTGGGCTCATGGGTCTTGGGCCGAGACCCTGTTGGGTCAAGCTCTACCGGACCTTCGATCGGGCTCGCTAAGGTTGTGATGGTTGGAAAAGGTGGGGCATGTCCCATGTCCTTTCAAAGCAAATCTCCTCCCTCCATTCGTATCGAGATCCAAGGGTCCGCATTCCACTGTACACCATTTGTGGCTATTACCAATAGACACCTCAACTCTTCATATACTATATAAACCCCCCACTTGTTTGTCAAATTCATTCATTCACTCAATCTTCACTTCACATATTCTCTCTCTCCTCTCACTAGATGTAGAGAATCACTTATCTAACAGAGTTAACTAACTCAGTTAGATATTTAACTGAATTATGGATTCAGTCAAAGAATTCAACGAAATTTTTAACATCATATGTTAGAAGATAGAGCATCTCGTTGCATAATTCTTCTTCAAAGTCTGGAAGTGTCAAACACGAATTTTGTTCGCCGAAGTCATTAATTTTGGTGTGCTCCTATTAATGACTGTAAAGTCGTTTTATCTTGAGAGAAGATTGCCGTAGACCGTTAGCACCAGTGCGGGGCAATATCTTCTTGCGGAGATTGTGTCCAACACAAGACTCGACTTCGTTATTTACTCGGTTACCTTTAATTTTTTGCATTCTAGATTATCTTTATTTCCTGCCCCATTAATTATGTTATGATTCATTATATTATTTGTCATTTCGTTAAATTCAAGAAAGCCTTATTTATTGTCAAATAGACAATTTTCCCAACAATCGCAAGAAGATATTAACGTTTTCTTGTTTTTATGACAAATATGAGCCAATGATGATGGACAATCGAAGGACATTATCGTTAGAGACTTAACGAGAAAAATAACGGTTTCCAAGGAAGGATAACTAGAAGAGCATTGGAAGTTAACTAGAAAATAACGAGAAGGTCAACAATAATTCCGGAAGTGATTCAAAGAATTGTTGACAACATGGAGCGGACTTATAAACAAAAAAGTTCATGCATGGCAGATAACCCAGGCAAATAACCGAAAAGGAAGAGAATGATGATCCAAATTTGCCAAGGCAAAATATAACCTAAGAGGAAGAGGATGTTGATCCAAAATTCGCCAAGGCAAATAAACCGAAGAAAAGGAGGATGATGATGATCCAGATCCAAAAAAAGACAGATAGCCAATCCGCGAAGACAAATAGCCCTAGAAGAATGGGATCATGAAAATCTCATATGTAGGACGTACATACTGAGTGGACCAAATGATGCCCGTTCAAAGATCACTGTCTCGTGGGGACAACCAAAGAGTTATAGAACTCTTTGGAACGGACTATAAGGTTCAAGGAACCAAGTCCAAGATTCGTTACAAGATATGGTAAGACCAATCACGTAGCAAAAAGGTTTGTCGTATTCCAAGAAAGGTAATGGACAACATTTAATCAAAGCCAACGTCAACGAAAGGTCAATAGGCTTGATTGAGAACTAATGGGCTCAAGCCAACTTAGCAAGTTGAAGGTCAACCATGAGAATGGTGGATAGACACCGGAGCCGAAACTACCCACCATATATATGCTGATAAAGAGAGCTTCTCATTAAACACTCCTTTCAATGGAAGGAAGGTGTAAATGAGAAACTCTTCTACTTCCAACGTCGTGACTTGGAAGGATCATGCCGAAGATGACTTCTACGCAGAACCGACTCTCGTGAATATGATGCATGTCCTGCATTCGCAAGAACCTAGTTTCTTGGTAAAGGGTACTTTGCCTAGAGGCAAAGAGCATCGGTGTTTCTTATTTTTGCCTTTTGAAAGGTTCTAATTTATGGCATGATAAATTAGGTATGTGAATTTCAACACAATTAAGATGTCAGTGAATCAAGAATTAATTCTCATGAATAAATTCGTTTCAACTGACAAGTGTGAAATTTGCGTGAAAGATAAAATGACTAAGTCATCATTTTCTTCAGTAATAAGAAACACGACACCTCTTGAGTTAGCTCACACAAATAATTGTGATCTAAAGTTAGTGCAAACTCGAAGTGGGAAAAAGTATTTAATTACTTTATAAATGGTTGCACAAGACATTCTCTTGATAAGGAAGGATGAAGCCTTGGAGGCTTTCCAAACTTATAAGAATGAAGTTGACGAATCAACTTAATATGAAGAAGATTCGAAAAGCTACAATGAGGGAAATATGCGGCGCCGTTTGAGGATATTTGTGAGGTTTTCGGCAGTATTCATCAAACGATCGCAACATATTCAACTCAGTCTAATGCAGGAGCAAAATGCAAGAATCATACTCTTAAGGAGATGATAAATGCATTGAGCTCGGGCTTAACCGAATTTGTGGGGAAAGCTATAATGAGATACCCAAGAAAGGATTTGATAAAACTGATTACAGATTATGACATAATCGTAAGACGTTTTATAAATACTTCAATTGTGGGGGTACACCTCAATTGCGGGGATACACCTCAAGTGTGGGGATACACCTCAAGTGTGGGGGTACAAGCTAAGTAAAAGTACTTAAGCCAAAGACAAGAAATTTGGTATTCCTTAAATTCATATTTCCTTGAAGTAAAAAGGAAATAATATAAGTTTTAGAAGAGAACTTATAAAATTGTAAAAGATTTATCTTAATAGTAAGATGAACTAAGACACAGTTTGTGGACAAAAGAAGCTAGTCTTTGGTCCTAATTTTCTATGGTAGAAAATTAAACGAAAACTGTTAAATAATGTTGTTAACATTTAAATGAATAGTTCATCATACATATGAAAGTTGGTTGATCTTCTTCCATAATGCGAACCATTGGGTTGCAAATTGGTTCCTAAAAGGAAGTATTTGAAAGATGAATCTATAAACGGAAAACTCTTGAAAGATAAAGTCCTAAGGCAGACTTTCAAGAAGTGTAGTCAAGAGAGTTAGAATTTCAAAAAGATAGATTTCTAAAGGGCAAAACAATCTTGAGAAATAAACTCTATTGAGACGAATTATTAATCCTGGAAAAGGCGCATTATTGATCTCGAAAGTGAGACTCTGAGATACGTAATCAAGAGAAAAGATTCTTAAAGTAATAGACTCTTTAATGGTAGAATCATAAGAGTTAGATGAATTCTCCAAGATAGACTCTCGAATAAGCTAAATTCTTGAGAGATGAAATCTATGAGGTAGAATCTTGAGAGGTAATCTGTAAGGTAGATTCCTGAGAGGTGGACTCTAAGGAGGTCAAACCACTTAGAGATACTGAATACTTGGGAAGTCGGACCGGTACAGAGATAATAACCACTCGAAGAAACTGACCGATAGAAGAATTTGTTCACTCGAAAGATTGACCATTCTAGAGAGACTAAAAGTCTAATTAAAAATTGTAATAAATCACTAAGTATAGTCAAAAGTACTTGGAGTACTTAGAGATATTCTTGTGATTACAGATTACAATAAAATAAGATATTCAATAGTATGAAAAAGGATATACTGATTGGATATCAGACACAAATAAACTCCAAGGTGAAAAATGTGTTCACAATAAATGGAGCAGCGGTGTCAAACTTCCAAGACAACATGAACAACTCGATTCAATGAGAAATCTGAGTCGAAAGCGTCAGTTAAAGATAAAAGCTGAATGGTCTTGAAAAATATTCCTTGTGGAATAAGTTTGTGTCTACATAACCTAAAGCATTGTGACGACAATAAGAAATAGGAAAAGGTGTAGAACATCATGGTAAGTCAAGACACAATGGTCATTGACATATTACCATAAGACAATTGATCTCAAATGATACTGTCACAACTGGCCATGTGAAGTCAAAAACGGATCCGTATACCAAAAGGTATGAATAGGAGATCAAATTGTCTGGTAAAGGGAATGAAGTTAAAAATCCACACAAACAAAGAAATCCATAGTGGACACACAACCTTGAGAATTGGAGATCCCATGCCCTTGGTTCAATGAGACAACTAAATTATGGAAATTCTAGTATGTGCACTTAGAACTCATTATAACTCATTCTCAGAAGCCTTCTAAGTGCTAAAACACCTGATGACGTGTGGTGAGGGTAAGCTCAAAGCTTTTAATGATTCCTATACCTAAGTGGTGGAGTATAGCAGGATACTCTTTATGGGAGATCACCTATATAAGTGAGAAGTAATAAGGCCGCTTCTAAATTGAAACACTTATGAATCAAGAACGGTCCAGGTCCAAAATGGATAAAACGTGAGAACAAAACGTGTTAGAGCTGCTATTGTGTGAGTACTATTGTCTTGGTATACACTATACAGTCACTGGTTCAAAGCGTCTCGCTACCAAATGACTAGTATATCCGATAGTATTTCACTAGGGAAGGTTCAAGGCCATAAGCTACCTATCTCGATGCAATAATAGTTCGCCGAAACTTCCAGACGAGTCTGTATTCATGCATGCATTAATTTGTCATTCATGTGGGGGATTGTTGGAATTTTGGTTTTGGAAAGTGTGGTTTGACCGACTTTTGACCAAGAATTCCATTGGGTTCCATTTTAGAAAAATGGAAAATGATTGCATATTAATAATCTACATTTGGAGTAGATTAATTTGATATATTTACTTTCTCAAAACCAATTAGTGGTGAATGAGAAATTAATGCTCAAAGTATGCAAAATAAAATGGGTTTTATGAAGAGTTTATGGGATGTGGAATAGTTATCCCACATTGCTTAAAGATGTAAAGCAATGATAGTTTATAAATGGATCCATCCAAGGAAGGAGACATCAAGTTAATCTCCTTGGGCCAACCTAGTTGGGCCATTGAGCCAACCATGCATCCTAGTGGGCTATTGAGCTAGTTTTGTTCTAGCTTAAAATGGACCCACAACCCGCGAAGCGCGCGAAGGGCAGAATGGGCGGTTTAGGGCGCACTTTGCACTTCGCATCGTCGCTGGGAGCCTTAAACTTTTGACAAAAGTTGGCTCGGTTCATGGTTCGACTTAGCAATGGTGGTTCGGTCCAAGGCTCGTGGGCTTGGAGGCGGGTTCGGTTCTTGCGAATGGGCCGAATTGGATTGGTTTAGGCCGTAGGTGGCGGATGCTTGGTTTGGGCCGAGCCCCGTCCGGTTCCGGCAAGGTTGGCCGAGTGGGCTCACTGGGTCTTGGGCCGAGACCCTGTTGGGTCAAGCTGTTTGGACCTTGGATTGGGTTTGGCTAAGGTTGTGATGATTGGAAAAGGTGGGGCATGTCCATGTCCTTTCAAAGCAAATCTCCTCCCTCCATTCGAATCGTATCCAAGGTCCGATTCCACCAGACACCATTTGTGGCTATTACCAATAGACACCTCAACTCTTCATATACTATATAAACCCCCCACTAGTTTGTCAAATTCATTCATTCACTCAATCTTCACTTCACATATTCTCTCTCTCCTCTCACTAGATGTAGAGAATCACTTATCTAACAGAGTTAACTAACTCAGTTAGATATTTAACTGAATTATGGATTCAGTCAAAGAATTCAACGGAATTTTTAACATCATATGTTAGAAGATAGAGCATCTCGTTGCATAATTCTTCTTCAAAGTCTGAAAGTGTCAAACACGAATTTTGTTCGCCGAAGTCATTAATTTTGGTGTGCTCCTTTTAATGACTGTAAAGTCGTTTTATCTTGAGAGAAGATTGCCGTAGACCGTTAGCACCAGTGCGGGGCAATATCTTCTTGCGGAGATTGTGTCCAACACAAGACTCGACTTCGTTATTTACTCGGTTTGCTTTAATTTTTTGCATTCTAGATTATCTTTATTTCCTGCCCCGTTAATTATGTTATGATTCATTATATTATTTGTCATTTCGTTAAATTCAAGAAAGCCTTATTTATTGTCAAATAGACAATTTTCCCAACAATAGTAATTTTTGAGTGTCGGTGTTAGTTTTATAAATGTCCGTGCTACTATTAAAGAGAGTCAATGTTTATGTTTTTTTAAGAGTTACTCCCTCCGTCCCACTATACTTGACACTTCTTTTCATTTTGGGCCGTCTCACTATACTTGACACCTTCCAAAAATAACCAAATTTTTATATTTTTATATTCACTCTACCCCACCACTCATTCTCTCTCTTCATTTTCTATCACACATTTATTCAACCAACACTACTATTTACCCCACTCGTTCTCTCTCTTCATTTTCCACCACACATTTTTTTTATTTTATTCTTTTTCCTTGATTTTTGAACCCACCCCTTGGGTGTCTAGTATAGTGGGACGGAGGGAGTAAGTGTTATCGAAAATTAGTGGTAGTGTAAAAAAAATGTCGATGATAATGTTAAAAAATGTTAGATTTAGTTTTAGAAAAGCGCCTAAATGTTATACTAGTAATAAGTTCGATTATTTAAAATAAAAATAAACAATAACGGACAAGAGTAATCTCATTCTCAGACATCTACTTCTCCTCCTTTAAAATCGCGTAGACCCGAAATCACATTCATTCTAAACCAAGAGTGAGAGATTCTCTCTCTCTCTCTCACACACACTAACTGTTTTAGATCTTCTCTCTTACACTAGCATTCACAAAACTCTAGGGTTTATCGAACCAAGGTGAGATTTTTTTAGGGTTTAACAATCTAAGATCGAACAAAGAAATGTTACTGCGAAGCGCATCAACCCCAATTCTAAATTCATGGAATCCAAACACCAAAGATCCGGAATCCGTCACCCATACCCCAAAAATTCGACCGATTTCATCAACAATATCAATATCATCAAGCTCATCTGCCAGTCCGATCAGTAAGATGACACGAGCAGCATCGGAAAGCGATCTGAAGGAGCTTTCTTTAACTAGAAGACGGCAGAGTAGCTCTCTGATTTCGTCGTGGGCGTTGGAGGAGAATGTGGAAGAGGAGGAGGAGAGAGGAAGTGGGTCGTTGTTGTTTTCGTGTTCTGGGTTGGGATTGGTGGAGGATTGTAAGGTGGATGGTGGTGGTGCAGGTGGCGGAGGGAAGAATTCTGGCGGTGGAGGACGGCGGTGGGATGGAAATGGCGGTGGTGGGTCTGGGTATGATGATACGGATGTGTATTATCAAAGGATGATTGAGGCTGATCCTGGGAATTCGCTTTTGCTTAGCAATTATGCCAAGTTCTTGAAAGAGGTAATTCATTGTACTTTATTCTCATTTGGAGCATATGCTTAAATTTGTTGTGAAAATAGATTTGTTCAAAGAGTATTTTGGATCCATTTTATAAATTTATTGTTTGTAAATGCAATTTTGGCAAAAGTAACAATTGTTGAGATTTAAGCATAGGTTGCTAGTGAAATTTATCCATCAAACCAAATGAAACAGTATTCTGAACCCCCAAAGCTCATTTCCTATTCTAATAAGTTATCAACTTTCTCAACAGGTTCGTGGAGATTTTGGTAAGGCCGAAGAATATTGTGGAAGAGCAATATTGGCAAATCCGAGCGATGCAAATGGTCTGTCTTTATACGCAGATATAATATGGCAGACTCATAAGGATGCCCCACGAGCTGAGAATTACTTCGATCGAGCAGTACAAGCTGCTCCTGATGACTGGTATAAATTGTTCCAGTTGTTTGCTTCACTCTTTTCATAATCACCTCCAAAATTCATTTTGAGCTGATTCTCTTTTGTGTTTGCAGCTATGTTATGGCGTCGTATGCAAAGTTTCTTTGGGATGTTGACGAAGAAGAAGAGGAAGAAACCGTGCATAATAATAACTTTGCTTCACCAAGTTTCTTCCAAGGAGCTTCTCCGCATCCTCCAATTGCTTCTGCGTCTTAGGCTTGTCAGAGCAAACTTTCTTTTGTAGTATACCCAGAATAATAGTAACTTCCTGACCCTTTTTTGTTTTCATGTCTTCAATTTTGTTCATTAGCCCTATTATTTCTCAATTTGCTTATTCTTGTAACATAACTTGTAACAAAGCTAATAAATCATGAATGGTATTCTCCTGCTTCACACCTTGTCTTCACTTGTTACTTGTTACTTTTTTCAGTTGAGAAATAAAAAGTTTGTTATTTTCTGGCTAAGACTACACTGAAATTATGCCATCAACACTTCAATTGTTTTCATTGATTGGGGTGAAGTGTGTGTGTATATATATATGCATATATACATGATACTAAGCACATACTAATTGAATTTGAATTGGATTGATATGGGAGAGATGATGATGCATCTTATAACACGTCTTGTTCGAATTTAGGGCTGTTACACGAAACGAGCCGGCTCGGGCTCGGCTAGTAAAAGCTCGAGTTCGAGTGGTCTCGAGGTGAGCTCGAGCTCGAATCGATTTTCAAGCTCCTTTTTTTTTTCGAGCCGGCTCGTGTTCGGCTCGTATGTTCGACGAGCTTTGACCGAGATCGACTCGTTTGAGCTCGGCTCGTTAAGCTCGTTAAAAAGCTCGAATGAATTTTGTCCGCTAATTACTTGTTTAGGCTCGAGATTGATTACAACTCGAATTAGTGCTCGATAAAGCTCGTTTAATTTTAGATTTTTTCAAAAAATAAGTCCAAGCTCGACCTCGGCTCGTTAATACTCGAGTTCGAGCATCTCGCGAAAAGCTCTCTAACAGCTCGCGAAAAGCTCGAAACTCGATTCGATCCGAGCTCGAACAGTCATACTAAGCTCGAGCTCGAGAAAAGCTCGAGCTCGATAACTTTTATACGAGCTCGAGCTCGAAACTTCAAAGTTCGACTCGGCTCGTTTTTACGGCCCTATTCTAATTTATATGTGGTACTGTGACTTGAATGTGACATGGCTAGAATTAGTTAGATATTTTATTTCAGCATCTAATAATTGTACTAGCAGATTATATGTGTATGTAATTGACTTGTGCTGTTACTTTCTCAGTAATAATTTAGGAATGGAAGTATCTCTGAATCTGAACTACGCCTGAAAAAGGTAAAATAATGAATTTCATCCAAAGATCAGTCATAGTGAAATGTGTGAAACTTGGTCTCTGCCGGGATACCAAAAAAAAAAAATCCAAATAATATTCTGAGTTGTTAGATTTTTTTTTTTTTTGGCTCGTGTAAATGGGGAAGAGAAGAGTTGTGCTAGCATTTTCTCTCAAAAACAACTTTACTTGGACCTTTTCAAAACATAAAAAGTCAACTATTCCCCCCTAACTCTGAATAGTACATATGCTGTTAACAACGGTACTTGGACTTCTTGAAACTTAAAAAGTCAACTCTCCTGCCAAACTCTCAACCAATCTTGACAACTGACCCACCTAAATTTAATGTAGAAATGCATCAAAACTTGACATTGGGGTCTTCTTTTATTCATTTATGGCTATTGGAACCTGCCCGTTGTATGAAACTGAGTTAAGACTTGAGTGCAGCTTCATTGAATCTTGCATACAAGCTTGAAGCAGCAGCAGCTTCGACATTCTTCTGGTATCTGGTTTTGAGCAGTTTCTGGCACGTCAAAGGCCATCGTTTTGCAATCCAGTTCAATTGTTCAAGAAATGAGGCAAGAACTGTTGTAAGGTGAAGTACATCAATAGTAATTCAAGAGGTTGTGCGCTTTTACTTGTTCTGTTAAGTGCATGATTGCCAAATAATTGTCTGTAGGAACTACTACAATGGACTTCTTTTTATTTCATCTACTGTGGTGTCTGTTTTTATCAGTGGTGCTTCTATTTAAAACTTCTGAAGCCAGTAGTTTAATGGTGGGCCGAGTATATCCCAAGCTCAGAGTGGCTCAAACGAATTGGATTGATAATGATGGATTGTTTTTATCATCCAACAATTCGGATTTTGCTCTAGGATTTTTGCCTGCAGGGGATGACGTTACCTTATTTTCCCTAGTTGTAGTTCACAGCTCCTCTGGCAGAATTGTGTGGACTGCCTACAGGGGCTCCACAGTCGGAAACACGGACAATTTTACTTTCGACAAAACTGGAAATGCTTACTTGGAGACTCAAGATGGTATAGTTTGGTCTACAAATACTGCTGGACAAGGAGTTGCTGCCATGGAATTGCAGGACTCTGGAAATTTGGTTTTGCTTAGTAATGATTCAGAGGTTATGTGGCAAAGTTTTAGCTATCCTACTGACACCCTTTTACCAGGTCAACTCTTTCTTGACGGTATGCGACTTGTTAGTGAGGCCAATGCTAATAACATAAGCTTTTACCTTGAAATCAAGTTTGGTAATGTGATTCTTTATGGGGGATTCAGAACTGCTCAACCTTATTGGTCGTTGGCATTTGATGTTCGGACATTTATCAATACAGGTGGAGAAATTACTTATGGATCTCTAGTTCCTGGGTCGTGGAAGTTCTTTGATCAAAATCAGACTCTAGTTAGTCAACTTATCTTTGTGAACGATTCTACTGTCAGTTCCTCTCGGGCTGCTGTTCTTGGAAATGATGGGTTTCTCTCCTTTTACAGTCTCGGAAATGAAAACTCAACTGAAAATGAGCCATTAAAGACACCTGAAAGTAGGTGCAATACACCTATGCCTTGTGGTCCTTATGGGGTTTGCATTGACGATACATTTTGTCAGTGCCCCTGGGGTTTCCAGAACAACTCAGATTGTAATCCGGGAGTAGTGGCCTCTCCTTGTAGTGGTGCAAGAAGTTCTCTAAAGCTTCTTGAGGGTGGGGAAAGATACCATTACTCTACTATAGATTTCATCTCGCCTTTTTCCAACTCTGATCTAAATGGTTGCATGTATGCCTGCCTAAGCAACTGCTCGTGCATTATGTTGTTCTTTGATAACTATACAGGGAACTGCTTTCTGTTTGACCAGATTGGAAGCTTTCAAATGCGTAATAGCTCATCTACTTTCATTGCATATTTTAAGGCATCTAATGACGAAGTCCAACAGCTAAATCCCAGCCGGCATTGGTGGGGTCGTTTTCGATTAATTGTGATAGGGATTCCAATTCTCATTTTAGTCGTTTGTGGTTTATTCTATTTGGGATATTGGTGCTTCCAAAAAAAGAGGAGAATGCTTGGATCTTTTCATGATGCATTGGAAGAAGACGATATAGAAGACGAGAATATACTGGATGAATTTCCATGTGGGCCCGTTCGCTTCAGGTACAAAAATCTCAAAACTGCTACTAATAACTTCTCTATAAAACTTGGGCAAGGTGGGTTTGGCTCAGTGTATTTGGGGGTACTTCCAATTGGGACTCAAATTGCTGTCAAGAAGCTGGAAAACATTGGTCAGGGAAATAAAGAATTCCAAGCTGAAGTCAACACCATGGGCAACATCCACAATGTCAACCTGGTCAAGCTCAAAGGGTATTGTGTAGAAGGGTCCCATCGACTTCTTGTTTACGAGTACATGGCAAACCAATCTTTAGATAAATGGATTTTTAAGAAAGATGACAAAGATAGGGTTTTAGATTGGGAAACAAGATTTTATATTGCCTTGGGTTTAGCAAAAGGACTAGCTTATCTCCATGAGGGCTGCAGTAGAAAGATTGTGCATTGTGATGTAAAACCTGAGAATGTGCTTCTTGATGATAAGTTTCGAGCCAAAGTTTCAGATTTTGGTTTGGCTAAGATGATGACACGGGAGCAAAGCCTTGCAGTCACGATGTTAAGGGGTACGAGGGGGTATATGGCACCTGAATGGATCACAACTCACGCCTTGTCTGAAAAATGTGACGTGTATAGCTTTGGCATGGTTTTGCTGGAAATCATTGGGGGACGGAGGAACTTTAACTTGACTGAAGATTCGGAGAAAGCCATTTTTCCGTCTTATGCCCTGAAGAAGATGTCAGAAGAGAAGCCGGAGGAAATAGTAGATTCAAGACTCAAGATCGACAAAAGTGACGATAGGGTTTGTGCAGCAATTAAGAGTGCCTTGTGGTGTATACAGGCAGATATGTTCTTAAGACCATCAATGGGTAAAGTCGTCCAAATGCTAGAGGGGTCTTGTTCGATTCCTGATCTGCCAAGTTCCTCTCCGATGATGTCCAATTTTTTTGCTGTATTTGTCAGAGAGCGTGTTTCAGATCAACTGCCTCCCTATAATGGTGATGAAATTCTTTCTGATATGCAATTATCGGGTCCAAGATGATAAAATGTTTATGCTGAAGACTGATCATTATGAAATGTAAAAGCTTTCCCATTTGAAGGAGTCTTCAGTGAATAAAGCTTTCAGCTAGGTTTCAGTACTCTAACTCGCTTCAAGTAAGTCTCGATCAGAAGATTTTTATCTACTCGTGATTATAAGCATTTTTTTTGTACTTTGCACATTTAGGGGTTTCTGTTTGCCCTCTGCAGTTTGTGTATAGGTTTTGATCCATTGTTCTGAAGTCAGAGGCGATAGTGATTGGATATTTATTATGGCCCTTGGATAAACTATTTGAGAACATCTGAAATCTTTTTATCATACAAGCGCGCACTATCTCTCTCTCACACACACACACTTGTGCATGCATTTAAAGATGTTTTCATGGAAAGAGCAGCTATTTTGTGCTAGTAACGCCAAAGGTCATATTAGCACTCCAGTCCTCTCACCAGCATCATTTGTAACAGGATCATTCTAGGTCTTTGCCATTTAATCATCACTCTCTCTCTCTATCTCTTCTGTGTGTGTGTCTGTGTGTGCATGCATGTTTTGCAGGTCATCAGTTAGAATCTTATTACACACAGAAGAAAGGAATGATTACATTTTGAAGCAAAGATGCCAAATTCAAGATGTTGGCAAAATATTGATTTGTCTAACTCGGATGACTTGTCGCAAAACTGTCTTCTGCAGCTACGTTTGCCAAGGTTCCTTTGTTTCTGCAACTAGGTGATTAGTCTTTTGATAGCAATGCCTCGTGTTGAGGCATCCAAAACCAGCCAAGGCCAAGAACTGAACCAGAAACCAGGTAAGCTATCTTGTAGGTATCTCTTGGTTCATTTTGATTCTGTCCACTCTTTATACTCTCCATTTTTTTTTAGCTCTCATAGAATTTCAAGTTCCTGATAGCTCGAGTGTTGATTTAAGCGTTATACAAGTACTGGATGGACCTTTAGCGCAAACATTTGAAACCAAGCCACATAGTGTTGTTGTATATTCCGATAATGTCCATTGTCGTTGTCGCCGGGATCAAATCATATGAGGAACGTGTTATGATTGGTGATCATTATTTTCAAGAAAAAACATATTGGATGAATGGAGCAAAACTATGGTTTTACCACTTTGGGCGTGACCTGGAAAAAAAGTTTGACAAAATCTCTAAAAACAGATTGAGCATTCATCCTGATCACTACACCTTCTTCCACTAAAGATGAGCGTTCTTATCGCAGCCTTAACTTTTGATAACACATTCATCATTGTACGTAGTGGCGGATCCAGAAATTTCATGGGCCAAAAATTTTAGTATCACTATTCTTCACGGTCTTTGATGCACAAAAACATTTCCTAACTAATAAATTAACAAAGCCACACAAAAAACATATACAAAATTGCCTTTTTGAGCTTATCAACTTGCTATTTTTTGAACTAGTAAGACAATATATGCTTAATTATTACCAAAAAACATATACAAACAACTAGGTAGAATCTACACAAATTATAAAAAGGGAAAATAATATTTGAAGAAACGTGTATTTTTAATGGTAAGATCTTTTTTTTTTCCTTCTAAAAATTGAAATAATTTTTTATGCTTTTATTAGTTACCAATGGGCTTTATTTGAACATAGAATCACAAAATTATTAAGTACAATGAAACCCCACCCCCCATAAAGAAAAAATCTAACAGTAAATGAATAATTTAGGGATGAAATCATGAAAATTTCATCCCTAAATATCTAAAAAATCACCGTAATCGAAGTAATCAATGATCAACGAGAGGAAGGGGAGTCAAAAAGTCAGCTACATAGCATTTATGAAGACTCGATGAACAAGGGATTTAGGGATCATACACGCACGACAGTATAATTTTTATAGTAGATGAATTACATTTTATAATAACTAGAGTTACATCTTATAGTACGTGTGTAACTCGGTCCAGAAATGAATAACTTAAAAATTTTCCAATCTTCTCTTCATCAAAAAAGTAATTTTTTTTCAAAAAAAAAAGATCATTCATTTTCAGGGGGTACATTTCATAGTGAGAGAGTGAATATAAATTATATTTTCTATCACACGAATTATATTTATAATAAGATAGTTATAACTATTTTAAACAATTGTGCCACTTATCAAAATATCTAAAGTAAGTGTAGGAAGTGAGTCCTTTAAAGGATTAGGCGGTAATTCTTATAATAGGCGTTACACACAAATCACCAGGAATGAGAAGGAGGAGCGAGAATAGGGACAAGCTAAGAAGGAGAGAACAAGTATTGCGGGAGCAGCAGAGCACGTGAGTTACTCTAGCTGACATCGGCAACTGAGCTAGGTACTTATAGGAGTCAGAACTTGGCGGCTCCGTACCCTGCACGTGATGAATCACGTGCATTCTGTACCGCAAGGTGTCAAACTCCTATTCATTGGACTTGTATGGACCAGTGGAATGATGCCGCGTGTCCCCTGTGGGGACCAGTCCCGCAATTCTCCTTTTTGTCCTTACTAGGCCACATGTAGTCCCTCAATTGCGCCACGTAGCTAATTCCGCTAGTCTAGCCTCCAATCCATAGCTCCTTGATGATTCCCATTAAATGATGTAATAGAGTTCCCTTTGACCTTGTTCAATCGCGGGAACTAGGAGATGGGTTCCACTACTTTTAGCGGAAGGGGATGTTACATTCGTATAACATTTATATAATAGAAGGCTATGAGTTGTTCCACATATTCGTTTATGTAAATGCGGAGATATGAGCCTCACGTGTGGTAGCACGTGTATCAGAACTGCGGGATACATCCTACATTAGTCCCTCTGTGCGGGAAAGTTCTGTAGAAGTTTTCCGAACATACTAGAAATTTTATTTAGTTATTTATTTATTTATTCATTGCGAACTATTTGTATGGGTGCATATAGACCTTTGTGTCAACTACTCCCGCATGTTTTGGAATAGTACTTGTGCATTTAAGGCAAAACCGTTGAAATGATTAAATGTGGCAGGTAGAGCTGTCCTTTCATATTCCCTACTATATATATAGGTGTCCCACCATCATTTACTATTTTAGACTCTTGAGATAAAATTGCGGGTCGACGAGAGTCAGTTTGCTGTTAAACTTTTGCGGTGATTTTGACCTGCCTGTTTCTTTGTTTAGTAGCTTTTTCTTTAAGCGATGTCGTTAGTCAAAAGCGACCGTAGGAGTACGGAAGAGGGTTTGTCCGAGGAAGATGAAAGGAGTTCTGACTCCGCAATAGCAGCTTCTTCTCATTCTGGTAAGTCCAAGAGTTCGAGCGATAGTGGCGAGATTGAAACTCCAACCCCGGAAGGCAAAGCTTCCGTATGGAGACCACACGGCTCCGATAATGATGTTGGTGTGGAATTGGTAAACACGAAAACTCATGAAGTTCCTTTGGTTCCTCCCGCTGATTCTTTTAAGATGGCTCCCTTTTTTGGTCCCGCGGATATGTTTTGGGATGAGGCTATGTCTTGGCCTGGTCCTCATTCTAATCATGGGAAAGTTACAGGAATTACTAAAGAGGCTTCTTTAGAAGAAGCTAAGAACGTAGGGCATCGTAAACTTTTACGTCTAAAGGTGGAAAGAGGGGATTTTCCATGGTCTGCCAGCACCGTTGTTTGCAGTTCCGCCAAGGTAGCTCACTGGGTTGATTTGACCAAGGATATTTTGGGCAATGTGGAATATGTTTCAATTCTTTAGAAAAGTGGTATATACGACTGTGTAAAAGCTTGCCAAGGTTTAACTGTGGCTAGGAGTTTTGATCATTTGTGGACTTTGTTATCTCGTTGGGATAGAAAAAATCATACTTTTATTGCAAGCTGGGGTGAATTCACTATAACTCTTGAAGACGTAGATGCTTTGTATGGCTTGGAGATTCTTGGGGAGGAGCCTCTAGAAAGATTTATGTCTGCGGAAGAGGAGTTGAGGGTAGAAGCACTGGAGGATATCCGAAAGATTTGCGGAAAAGAGATTAAAGGTCGCAAAAATGATTGGAAGGGGTGGATTCTAACTTGGTTTGGTGTTTTTGACAAGGCTGGTACGTTTACTCTCGCAGAGAAGAAGGATTCTGATCATTATCTAGAAGCCTTCTTATCTATGTTTTTGACTTTGTTCCTCTTCCCCGGGAAACCACATGACGGTCCTTATGAGAGGAACTTTGTTTATGCTGTTAAACTGGCTACGGGAAGGAAGTTGCCTATGGGCCCTTTATTTTTAGGAAATTTATACGCTCGTTTTGATAATCTAATGGGAGCTGTAAGCAAATCTGTAGGGCGGTATTATGTCCATGCATTTCTTCCTGTTCCATTTCTTCATATGTTTATGCTTGAACACTTTGAGAGGCTAGGTGTGCGGGAGGAAGTTTACGCTGGGACAGGAGGAATATTGGTTTCTCGATCATGGACTTGGATGTATGTGAAGTTTAATGTTGGGTTTTTGGAACTTATTGATCGTGAGGAAGAATTTTGCTTTCGCCCTTATGGCAAAACTCCACAAAATACTATATCATTGGATTGGTACCGATCAAACGGTCAACATATGGAAGTGTTTGAATTTAAGGATGGTGTTTTGCGGAAAGGTCTAGAAAAACAGTTTCCCATTATTGCCAACATTCTTCTAGCTAGTCTTACCGCATTAACGGAATTAGATGTTGGGTCTGTGAGGTATAGTCCCGAGCGCTGTGCTCTGGAATGTGGCTATGATTTAGTTTGTCCTGGTAAATCGGAGGTGTATTTGGATTTTAATGATTCTTGTAAACGGTTTTGCTATCCTGGTGGTTTTTCTGAAGTTTTAGAGAATGTGGGTATCAAGGTTGTTCCGGATGTGGTGTGGTTAGGTTCGCGGATAAAGCATGCACAGGATTTTTGGGTTAATAATTTGAAACGGATGCGCTCTTTTATGGATGAAGGCCGCAAGGTTCTTAAGGAAAGAAAGGTTTGGCGAAATGATTTTATCTCGGTTGTGGTAGCATTGTGTACACTGGTCCTGTTTCCTCGTACATTGTGGGAGGTTTATTGAGGATTCCTGAATTTGGCTGTGTTGCGGAATGCAAGAGTCGTACTGAACTTATTATTGGAAAGCCTAAGAGGAGGGTTATGAAGGGTGTTACAAAGGAAGTTAAAAAAGAGAAAGATATAGGTGGGCCTGGAGCGAAGAAAGTAATGAAGGTAAGTTATATTCTCCTAATGGATTTTGGTGTTTTGTTTTTTTTTTTACTTTTCGATTGTTTTTTAGGGGAAACAATGAGCTGGTAAAGACTTGGCTGAGAAAAGTGCGGGAGAGAGCGAGCATGAAGTACCTTTACTCTTTAACTTTTCTTCGTCTTTCTTTCTTTCTCTTTTAATAGCAAGGAAAGAATGCATATATATATATATATATATATATATATAGATATTATTCTTTAATTTTAGAATGAAGAAGTTGAAAGTCAAAAGAAGAAAAATAAGAAGGGAAAAGGAAAGTTTTTGGAAGGAAGCGTTGGAAAAGAAGGAATGAAAAAGAAAGATAGAGCGGTAGAAAAAACCGATCGTTTGGATAGTTGTGCTCACAACGAATTTGAAAGTTGGGATGTGAGGGTGGAAAGTAAATTTGTTTCATTTCTCTAATTTTTTTTTTTCATATGTTTGTTTGTTACGGCAGAAGGTGGTAAGAAGAAAAAGAAAAATTGATGAGAGATTGATGGAGGGTACAACAAAGGTTTCCGCAGGAAAGAGAAGCCATGTGAGTGATGTTGTTAAGAAGAGGAAAACTCCTTTGAGGCAGTCTCAAAGGCTTCAAAAGGCGAGCAAGTATTATTGCTCTTTTGTTATATTGTATTTGTATATTTTCGATATATATATTTAAGTAAAGTTTCTTTACCTAAAACATCGATCATCTGCGGAAGGATCTGGTGGAGTCAGTGTGTAAAGTGGAACGTTTATTGACTTGGCAGAAGAAGGTGGTGACGAAGTAAATGTTGATCCCGATCAAGCTGCGGAATCTGGTGTTCCCAATGTGCCAACGGGTAAGATGTTTTTGAGTACCATTTCTCCGCAACTTCCCCCTTCATTTTCGGAAACTCATTGGTATCCTAGATACCTTTCTGAATGCGGAGTATGGATTGACCCACGGAACTCTTTATCTATAAATACCCCTGCAGATGTTACAAAGATTTTAAAGAAGAAAGCTCAAGATGTAATATATGGTCAAGTTGGTGGTTTGACTGGTAAGGGGTTGCATGAGGATTTGATGGGTAATGTTACTCATAACGTTTTGGATCAAAGATTGCAAAAGAGTAGCTTGGTAGAATTATTTGAAGCTGCATCTTCTAGACCTCGCCCTTCCGCTAAATTTAATGAATATGGTAGTATGACTGCGGAGCGTAATGTTATAAGAGATTTTGATCAGTCGCAAAGCCGTGAAGAAGTTGTTAGGCTTGGGGATGATGTAGAGGAGGTGGATCCTAGTTTTGTTAAGTCTTTGTCCCATAAACCTAGCACAGCAGTTGAAAAAGTTGGATTGAATGAAGAGTCTGCGGGTATAGGTGATGAGTCAACTTCCTCCGCAGCGGACGTGAACCAAATTATTGGGGAAAAATTTGTAGATCCTTGTGGACATGTTCCACCAGCTGAAAATGTTGAGATTGAGACTACGGAATCCAACAAAGAGATTTTCTTGCCTTTGGAAAACGCAACAGTTGCGGATATGCAAGATCGCGACAACTGTACGGAAATTGAGCATGATACCAATGCTGGTGATCATATCGCGGATTTTGATGAAGGACTCATGATGTCCAAGAGTGGTGCAGGGATTGCCGATATACAAGATCACAACAATTCTGCAGGTGCGGAGCATGATACCGATGCTGGTGGTCATACCGCAGGTTTTGATGGAGGACTTATGCTGTCCAAAAGTGACGCAGAGATTGCGGATATGGGAGATCACGCTAATCTTGCAGATGCGGAGCATGATACCGGTGTTGGTAGTCATACCGCAGGCTTTGAAGAAGGACTTAAGATGTCCAAAACTAATGCAGGGATTGCAGATACAAGATCGCGACAATCCTGCAGGTGTTGGTTTTGTGGAATGTTCATCTGAGTCAGGTAAAATTGGCTATGCGGCAGTTGAATTAGTTGAAGAAACTTCCTGTGATGAGGAGATTAATTCTGGTGGTGCGGATAAGGTTACTTTGTCTCCTGTTGATAGGCAAAGTGGGGGAGAAGAAGACAATTAGATTTCGGTTATAAATGAAGAAGAAAAAGATATTGTTGATTTGAGGAAGAAAGGTATTGCGGGGCTAGAGAGTGAATTTGGCACGAAAGTGGTTAATACGGAATTTGTTCCACTTTCTGCGGGGGAGGGGGAGACTTGGCATGGTTTTCATGTGGGGAAAGAGAATGCGGAATTACTGAGGGGTTTGCAAAAGAGTGTTCCCGATTTTTTTTCTAATGTTTATTGTGCTTCTTCTAAACGGGTTGTGCAAAGCCTTAGTCTGTTGGCTTCAAATTTGGATTTCTTTGAGGATGGGAAATTGAAACAAATGCAAGCTGGAATGCTTCGTATGATGAAGGATGAATTCAAGGACCTTGAATATGATGGCTTCTTGGTTGATTGGGCTTTTGATGAAATTGACCGTGCTCTTAAATTTCCTATTGAACAAGAAATGAACAATCTTGCGGAAATGGAGCACGACCTTGAGAAGGAAGTAGCAAAGCTCCGCATGGCTGTTAGCGGTTTCAAAGAAGAGATAGAGGATTGCAAATCTAGAATTGCGGTGTGCAATCAATAACTTGTTTTTGCGGAAGACGAGCTTCAAGAAAAAGAAGTTGAGCTCAATCGGCTTAGATTAGAGCTAGAATTGCGGTCTCGCATGTTGCTTGATGCATGAAAATGATGTGATGTTAAGAGGGATAAAACACTAGTCTTATTTCTTTTCTGCTCTTGAACTTTGGAAAATTGTGGTATGTATTTGTTATCAAAACTTCTTTTGTTGTGGCCCATCTTTTGAACAATTTGTTTAGCGTAATTGTGTAAGTGGTAAACATTTGTGTTGATGTGTAAAAGAAAATTGCATGCTTGGAATGTTTGAATGGTTTCTTTCCGCATCCTTTTTTTTTTGCGGATGCAGATGAATGATTTTTTTTTTAAAATTTAATACTGTTCGTAAAAAAAAGGAAGGTATACAATTGAGGAAATTCCACGAATGTATTAATTATAGAAATGAAGAGTTGAGTATAAGACTGTAAACTCAATACTGCTTGTGTGAAATTAATACCAATGATGAAAGCTCTGGTACAATACACATTAGTGTAAGTACCCAAATCCGGATCGTTACAATCCGTTAACTGACCATTTCCAAGTTAACCGGAATCCGTTAACTCCCCCTTTCGGAGTCAACAAGACTTCCCAGGATTGTCCCGTGCATCCAAATTTCAAAGTGTACTCAACACACGTTCTCACACATAAAAGTACCACTTTCCTCGAAATACGCAATTTTCGGGGTCTTATGGGGTTTGATTTGCTATTTTTGAGAGTCTCGACCTTCCGGAGGTCATAACTTCCTCATACGAACTCTGTTTTGGGCCCACCGCATATCAAATCGAATGCGAGAACAAGATCTATACATATAACTAATTAATCAGGGTAAATAGCCAATCTGCAGAACTGGACGGCCAGCCTATTTTACTGGTTTAACCAAACAAACCTCCACGTGTCAATATCAATCAGATTCAAGGACAAAATACCAAAATGCCCCTCAAATTGAAGGTTAGGCCGTCCGGCCTGTTCTCCCAGATAAATAATCAGCCCAAGCAATCTTTCTAGGACTATTCGATAATTAAAAATTGTCCAAACCAGTCCAAGGTAACCTCATTCTCCACTCCTTCTCCTCCTATAAATACTCCCCCTCCTCCTTCATATTTCCTCACCAATTCACTCCTCTCTTTACCCCTAGCACAAAACGCTAGTCTTTCTCCACTCTTCGGGAGCCCTCGTGTGTAAGTGCTCCAATTTGAGCTTGTTAGAATTTTCGTTAGAAAATTAACGAAAGTTATAACATTTCTAACAATTCCTAACAATCCTAACATTTCTAACAAAGTGAGGGTAAAATGGGCATTGTTATTTAAGGTTAAACCTCAAAAAGAATCTTAAAAAAGAAAAACAAAAGAATAAAACCACAAATAGAAATGCTGGAAACATAATCCGGGCCGGTCAATTTGAATTTTGAAAAGATTATTCCTCGTGTCCAAAGCCTCGAAGCAAAGAATTAATGAACAGGCACGCGATCGGATCCATCCGCGCGGACATGTTTGCATTTTCAGAGGGCTATAAATTGAGCCCTCCAGTCACAAAAATAGAGAGGAAAAACACATTTTGCACCGAACCTCTGGCGAAATATAGAGAGAAATCAGTGAGAATTCACTTGAATTGTCACCATTTTCTCTCAAATCTTTCCCAACTCATACTCATCCACTCACTCTCATATTAAAGCCCTAAACACTCATACACTCAAGCCAAACACTCAAGAACACAAGGAAGATTGGTAAACCCTCCTCCTCCTAACCCTAAATCTCAACCATGCATGCATCTTCAAACCACAAAATGTAGTTCTTTCATCTTCTTGCTCTAGATCTAAGAAGATCACCATGGAAGACCATCTCCATGGATGATCTTCTACAAAGATCAAAATTATTTTTAAGCTTTCTTACTTTCTTGCAAAGAAAACTCATTTTCAAAACCCTACAAACCATTTTCAAGCATAAAATCTCATTTTCAAAGGGTAAAATCCCCCTCCCCAAGCAAATGAAATGCTTAGTCCTAATGTACTCCCAAGGATGGTTTGGTATAGTTGATTCACCACTAAAATGTCTAGTGATCACTAACCAAAACCTAGGAAATGGGGACAAGCATGGATGCAAACCCCCTTAAAATCATATTTTCTTTCTTGAGAAGTTGCTGTCCAGTAGCAATTTTCTCAGACCTCAGTCCATGGTCTTAATTTTTGGACACAGATGAACTTAGAATTTGGTGTTGACTACAAAACACTTTTTGTAGCCAACATCCAGAGCTTTCCAGACATATTTTTACTTTATTTTTTGGGTGAGTAAAAATCCTCTTTTAAAATTTTTTTTCAGAGGCTAGTTCATCAGCTTCTGGGAATCCAGATCTCATATCTGAGGTTTCCAGAAGGTTTTGACCCTCAAATCTTCTCCAAAATGGAAAATTCCTTCTCACAAACCTTATTTAAGGTGTCTAGAACAACTTTCATTCTCTGAGTTTATCCAGATTATGAAGTTTTAAGACCCTTGAATCCATTTCAAAATCAAAGGTCCACTGCCTTTTCATTCTGGCAGAAATGGCTCTCAACTTCAAAAGGTCTTTTGAGTACCAAATCTCAATCCAAAAATCTTCCAAAAAATCATGGGATCAGTTTAAAGTCTTAAAAAGATATCCCAACTTTTACTTTTCTGAGTTTCAAAGTATTTTGGCCAAAACACACATACACACACACACAAATGATTTTCAGCTTGGAAGACTCGTTTTACGAGGCTCGTCGTGTGCACACTAACGTCCTTCCCGACGCGTAACATGACCTCCGAAACTAAATCTCTGATCTCGGGCTTTTTCAAAGTTTTGGCCCTCAAAATTAAAATGGCGTGGCGACTGCTGCTGATTTTTTTCAAACAAAAATGGGAAAATTTTCGGATACACATCATCACAGTGGCGACTCTGCTGGGGACCAAGTTTTTTTTTAAAAAAAATGGTATTCGGTATATTGGTGGAAACCACTAAATTTCCCGTTATCGCCTCCTAACACGAGTCGGGGATAAATTGTGGTCTAACAATCCCACGTACCGGTATCACCGTTTTAAAAAAAAAAGCTTTTGAGGGTCAAGCTTCCGTCCCGGCTTTGAAAATCATTTTTGTGTGCGTGTTGATTTTTGCACAGTTTTCATGTTGTTTTGGCCGCCTCGGAGAAAGTCAAAATTTTGACTGTCGGAATAATGTCCCTAACTGTCGGAATTTTCGTACTTACGTGCTTATGTGCTCGTTAAAAATTTCAAAAAAAAAAATTCAAAAAAAAAAGGGATTTTCAAAAAAAAAAGAAAATTTCCAAAAAAAATCATGCATCATATTTTTAAGACACATAAAATTTTTTTTCTATTTTACTCAGAAAAAGAATATAGACTGCTTGCACACTACGCGCACGTGACCGTACACTGCACACTACGTCCTTAACCCGGGAAAATCCTTGTCGCGGTCCGTTTGGTCTTATTACGCCTCTCGGATGAGCACAGACTACCCAAACATCCCACGGAGCCTCGTGTCGACTATGCACTTGTCCGTGACACACTTTGTCCGAGACCCGGTTGGTTTTTAGTCCGGGTCCGTGTCATGCCCCGTCCGTGTATAGACCTTTCCTTTCAAGCCTTTGTCGGCATACCGACTCAATATCTTTCGGGACCCTTATCGCCGAAGCTCGCCGGTTTTCCGCCGCAGACTTTGACCAAGATATTGACTCGGCGCCTTGACTTCGCTCCGATCGGCACAAATTATACACCGACTCCCAAAGATTGACACCGAGTCATCAAGGATTAATGAATATTCCATGCCTAATTACGGCTTAACCGACGACAAGCCAAGATCAATTGTGAACGCTTATCGCTCCAAATCATGCCGACTTTTCGTCGAGCTCCTCGGACATGATCTTGACTTTTGACGTCGCCTTGTCCGTAATTTACATCGAATGCTCGTTAAGACTCGATTACCCGCCGTACTTTTAGGATCGTTTTTCTTTCGGCCTGGGCTGGGACCCGCTTGTTCTATGTGACCCTCGCCCCGGGTCCGCCCACCCCGGGAGGTCGAAATACAGTGGAATACGAGGGGCTTATAGACGTAGTGATTGGGCCCACCGATCCGTAGAATCGCAGTAGTTTGCGAAAAGAAGAGCAATCTTTTCCAACCGATTAGGTTAATAAAACATGTTTTAAGTAAACGTGAACAAATAACCGCATGTCGCATGAGCCTAAAGCCCAAACACCTACCCTCCTTCCATTCCTGCACATCTCGAGCCTTCGTATCCTTTCCCCCGCAGCCTCCGCACAAAGCTTGGTTTCGGCACCGGTCACCGTTTGATCGCCTGGGAAGAGTCAAGCGCATCGTCGCCTTCGCCGTTTGTTCCGACTCCGGTTTCGTAATGTCCGCATCAGCCGGTAATGATGGGGATAACGTCACTCCGCCTCCCGGACCCCTCGTACAGAGCAACAATGGGAATCGCTAGCGCACGTATGAGGTTACGACAGAAGCTACACTAAACAAATTTTTACGGAGGCTATTAAGAGTCACGGTCCGGCCGCCACCTCAATCCAGTATGGCACCTTCACCGTGGAAGAAGACGAGGATGCCAACCCCACTCTCGCCGCCCGATTACACCAGATGCCACCACCCACCTCCTACGGTGCCACTACCGTAACCCATGCTCCTCGATTTTCGGGACAACCAGCCTCCCCAACCACGCACCACCGGATCCATGCAGCCCGACGGCACAAATCAATGGGGCAAAATCAAGATTTTAATGTCTTCTCATGGTTGGGGCTATCTCGAATGCCACAAACTAATCGGGATCCTCCTCGCCCGGAACCGATCAATCCGGACCTCACAAAGAATGCCTACGTCGGAATGCCGCCACAACCCGGTAGTTCACCGCCCTCACACAAATCCATTCCTCACTCGACTTCTATGGGTTACCAAGCCTCCATCCCGTGTCATCCGAATCACCAGACCGCAGCATTCCCCGGTTACACACCTTTCGCCACAAGCAAACCATGCACTTCAACAATCCGGACAACAGCCTCGCACTCAAGCCTACTTACTGCCCCACTGAAATCCAAGTTATCCGGGCTACATCGGGGCCGCCCCCACCTACTTTGCCGCTGAAAATCAACAAAGAAGCCGCAAGGTTCTACCCTTTGCTCGTGCTCCTACTCATGCTCCCTGTGGTAACTCACCCTGTGACAGTTTTCACCTACGTCCCCGGATCGGGCCGCTCCCTCCACCCGCCCGCCTCCGGTAGCTCCTCTCTCTAGCCTCACCCACTAGCTTGAATGCCATGGTTCCGCCACAAGACCCTCATCCGGCCCGGTTCATGGAACAACACAAGGAAATGAAAGCGCAGATCGCCGAACCGACTCGCCAAGAAGCCCGCCTTCCGGCCTACTGCACCTGACTCCATTGTTCCTCTCGCCCCACAAATTCGGGTGGATGCCTAATCTGGATCTCTTGATGGGACCGCATGTCCGAAAACCCATTTCGGGACACATATACCTTGGCGATGAAAGCCAAAGGATGTACCAATCAAATGGGCCGACTATTTCCGGCCTATCCTTGAAGTCCAAAGCGCCTTAAAGTGGTTCTTCCGTTTGGAAACCCGAAGCCGTGGCTACGTGGGACCAGATTACCAATGCCTTCACGTAAAAATATAAGGCCAACTTGGAATGGGAAACAAATAGGGTTGACCTACAAACAACAAACAAGAAATGGCCCCGATGAGAATGTTGGGGACTTCTACAAGCGGTGGAATCTCGAAACTCGTGAAATGGCCATCCCTCCTTCCGAAGAGGAAACAACCGGACATCTTCCCTACCATGCTTGAAACCACATCTCGAAAGCCTCCTCGCTCACTTCCCATACTCGACTTACGGGCCATGGTTAACTCTCGCAGCCTAAGTTTGAAAAGGCCTACAATCAAGAACCTGGCCGCCGCACTCCGCTGCTGCATATCTAGGCCCTCCTCCGGCACAAACACCGCCTCAAGCTTCCCGCTAAAGGAAAAGAGATGATTAACTATGCGGGACAGAATGCAATAACACGACTCCTTTTGCTCCCGTGAAACCAAATGAGCCCAAACCGCGGGTCATAAATCTCGAAACTTTGGAATGCCCCCGAATGACATCTTTAGGGGACCGGTGAAAGAAGGCTTGCCGGCCTTTGGAGAATTTCCAACCCGTAAATCCGAATGCTCCCGTGGATACTACAAAGTATTGTGCCTTTCATCAAGCTCACGGCATCTCGATCGACAACCGCTTTCACTCAAAAAGGCGATCCAGGGCTAATAGAGCAAGGAAAGTTGGAAGGCCCCGAAGGGCCTAACACAAATAAGAATCCTCCGCCAAGGAACCATAATCGTGTGAATATGATTGAATACGGAGAATCTTCGCATGACCATGAAGATGCCGATGAAGGTCCCCAAATACCCGTGACCAACCTCGTCGAGGATCCCGACCCGGATTCCCCTCACTTTCGAGGATATTGAACGAATCAACCCATCTTGGTCTCATGTCGAGACTCCTTTGCAAGAATACGAGGCCCGCTATTTCTCGGATAAAAGGAAGGCCAATACTCAAGAGCCGGGTCGTTCCGCCGTAACATGAAAGAACCATTTATACAAGATGGTTAGAATGCCAAGAAAGATTGAGCAAGAAAGTTTCTGCTGGCGCTCGTATCGGGGCTTATCAAGAAGAGGCCGAAGAGCATCTCTGGAGCTAGTACACTTCTGCAAATTGGCTTTGGGAGAGCTCCGAATATGATCCCGAGAACAAATAAGAATCGGAAGAGGAGGATTCCTTCTATATCCTACCTGGTGTCAAATACGTGCCACCTCCTCTCACTCTTCCCCCGCAATTTCGGGAGGAGAAGCCGAGTCACAATTACCGCTTCCGGAATGGGAACATATGACAATTTTTGCGGCCGCACGCACCCATATTCCCCCAACGGGTTTGATCGACGTTCCTCTCACCCGAAATCCCGTAGGTACGGGAAGAAGATTCCGATGACAACATGATGATGATGCACGACGAGAGTGAAGAGTCAACCGAGGCCCCGATCCGGAAACAACTGAACAATCATGCCGTAAATGAGCCTATGGAGCCAGCACAATGGTTGGTTGTCGCTAGCAACGACGAAGGACCGCCAGAAATGCGGGATCGACACTAATAGACAGAGACTCCCTACGAGGTGTCACTTGTAAGATGCATTTCAGGCCAATGCCCTGATACTCCGGAGGATGAGTGGACAAAGAAAGCCCCGCCTGCATCCGTACATATCCGAAATCCTAGAACACAACGTTCCTTATAAGAACCCGATGTGAATGGAAAGGGTTTATTGAAGCACCGGTCGAGAATGGAGGGTTTCAACCACCAAGATGAAGAACTCGTAAACGTTATCGGATCTTTTTCTTCCTTCCCGACAGACGGATGGCATAACAACCGTAAGGGTCACGCCGCTCGAGCGCAGCCGAATGCCTCGCAATCACCGAAAAGGGTTATCGATCTCGAACGTCTCCCCTCAAAGGCCTTCATACCTATGAATCCACATGACGCCTTTCTAATCAAGCTCCAAGATTCGACAATGGACCCCGGTGCTCCTTATTTGGACACGCATCTATCGAGCCGCTACCTCAAACTCCGAAGGGGAACGTTGCCTATCCTTCACCCGCGGCCGCCCTACTCCGTGCAAGATTGAAAGAAAAAGGATATACGATGAGATGGAGGCCGATAGCCATAACTCAGGCCATCCAAGGGATGAAATCGAAAAGCCGCCGAGTCCCGACAATAGCGACTCTTGTTGCATGATAACAATGAGCAAGACCGGCGAGAGTGAATCTGAGGACGCCCTAGCTCAGGCCATCCAAGGGGCAACAACACAACCCCAAACCCAAAAGCCTCGTGACTTGGGAAGCGGTTATAAGGGCCGCCCAGAAGGAGCTAGCCGCATAGCCACTCCATCCGTCACTAGACTGGCTGTAACCGGCCAAGCAATAGCCAAAAGGGCTCCCCGACCCTTAGCAAAGATTGAAGAAATCCAACCAAGAGACGACTGATGAGGAAGTTAATCTCGTTGACCCGCTCCGGCGCATCTTCCAAGGAAATCCCAAGGCGTATAAGAAGGCCACAGATCAAGCACCAAAAGAAGATCGCCGCCCCTATGCTAAGACACCAAACCTGCACTCGAAAAGAGGATCCCGTGCTCACCTGGGCTTGAAGCAAACACAAAGCCAACATTTCCCTCTCTCGGTCTCTACTCACCTCGGGCCCTATCCCCATAAACCGAAGCCGGAAGAAAGCCCGGCTCGCACTCGTGCCTATTGATGCTACTCCCGATGATGTGGCACACTGATTGGAAACATCCACTACGGGAACATAATCACTTTCTGGGCTGTATCTCGACCTCCTCAATTTGGGACCGATCATAATGAGCCTCTTCATCACACCAGCTGGATGAACGACGCCTCCCTCGGGTCCCGGTTGATAATGGGTCCGGAATGAACATTCTTCCAAGAAAGATCATGAGCTTGCTTGATATCAAGACTACAGACTTGAAGCCTTCTTCCCTCACAACTCAAAGCTACGACTCAACATCTCGAGCAGTCCTTGAGTCGCCACTTTAGACCTTGGTTCTGGACGTAAATTGATACCCGTGGAATTCCAAAAGTTATCGACATCCCGATTACTTTCAATGCCCTCGTTTGGAAGACCTTGGCCGCACCAAGTCAAAGGGGTCGCCTCAAGCCTCCACCTGTGTGAAATTGCCTCGAATGGGGATCCGACGACCATTTACTGAGATTTAGTCACTTTAGAGGGCACAGTATACAGCGGAATACCTATTCTAGAAATCAAACATGATGAGGAAGGTCTCATGCTAACGGGCTTCACAAGCCGAGCCTCCCAAAGCCCAAGTGTGCAATGTAGATCCGACGATCACTGATAAAATCCCACCGGTCTTGAAAATGATGAGAAAAATGAGCTATCTACTCCGGCCTCTGGTCCTGGGAAAGCACCAACAAGGAACTCACAAACTCATCGAGGTGAAAGGACAATACTCGCCACGGCCTGGGATATGAGGCCTCCTCAAAGCTGACACCGCGAAAGGAAAAGACTTTGAAGCCGCCACATGAAAGCGTCCCTTGGCCGACAACCCTAAGTCTCTCCCCTTCGCCCTAATTTGGCCGACTACTTTGTAAAGGGTCCCACACAACCAGGAAACATCACAGCCCACTCCTACAATGATGGCTAAAGCTACAGGATAGCCTCAACAAGTTTAGAGGAACCAAGGCTAACCCGGTCCGTAGAATGTTCCCGGGACCTACCCAAGATACCTCGGGGCTACCGCTACCACGAAGAGTGAGTATACCTTCGCAGGCGTGCTCGACTCCGGTGGAACAGCCTGAGAAGCTCACAACCACTATTCCTACCGCCCAGAAGATCCGAAACTCCGAATTCGAACCGACAAAGGCCAAAAGCTAAGGCCACGGAATTTCCTCGTATGATTGGGATGGTCTCGTTATGCAAAGAATTGTTCGAAGAAGAGATACAAAGCGATTCGATTGATCTCGGCTCGGTCCAAGAGATGATAGCAGCAATTGAGAAAGGAAAACAAAACAAAGACAGCTTCCCGAAGTCATGAGGCCACCAATAGCAAAGCCGCTAAAAAATTGGGAAAACCTCTCAGGCCCGTCCGCGACCAAAGAAGAAATGATCACCAAGCTTGGATTGGTATCCCGTCCCTTTGTGTCAATCTAGGACAAGTCCTCCCAGTCTCTCTTTGTTAAGATCGAGTCTCTAGGGTCATCCAACGGCCTTACGCCTGAAGACTACGAGTCTGTAGCGAACGTTGTATTCCCTTTCGTTTTCAATGAAATGACGAACCTTTCTGAGTATCCCTTGATTGCCACTTTAACTAATGATGAATTTTTTTTTAATAATAATTCATTAGATAAGAAAGCAGACACATTAAACGAAAAGAAAATCAAACAACAAAAAAAAAATCTTTAAGCAGGTTGTCCGGAAAGAGGAAAATCGAGCCCAAGCTGCCGAAGAGATTTTGACGAGTGTGAATTTGGGAACTGCGGAAGAGCCTAAAAGACGCAGATTGGCGATTTCTTCGAAGGAATCGAAAAGGATGCCCTGCAAAGTCCTACAAAATCCTCAAAATCATCTCAGATAATGGATCCCACTTCGAAGGGGAATGTGAAAAATTGCTGGCAGAATTCCGAATAACCCGTCACAAGTCATCTCCCTACAGGCCCCAAACCAACGGAGCCGTCGAGGCAGCAAACAAGACTCTGGAAAATATCATCCGGAAAATGGCTGTCCAAGGCGTAGATTGGCCCGAGAAGTTACACCCGGCACTCGGGGCTGGGCAACATCGGGGCCGAACGGCAACCGGGGAAACACTCGCTTGCTCCTCACATACGGAATGGAAGCCGTACTCCCAATCGAGCCGGAGATCCCCTCGCTCCGTATACCGGGCCGGGAAAGCCGTATCAACGAGGTCGAATGGCTCCTGCAGTCGCCATGATGAACCGGCCCTACTAGACGAACGCCGACTTCAAGGCCATGGAACACATCCGAGCCTACCAAGGAAGAATGGCCAGAGCCTTCGACAAGAAAGTAAAGCATCGGGAAATCCGAGAAGGTGATCTCGTTTAAAGGAAAAGCCCCTGCACCCGTATCAACCCCTCGGCAAATGGGAGCCCGTATGGGTCGGGCCATACGTCAGCCCGTAAGATCTTCTCCTGAGGAGCCATGCAACTTGCAGACCTCGACGGAATCCCTTTGTACACCCAAACGAACGGTGACAAGCCGCGCAGATACTACGCGTAAAAAAAAAAAAAAAAAAAAAACAAAAAAACAAAAAAAAAACAAAAAAAAAAAAAACAAAAAAAAAAAAAAAAAAAAAAGAGTGCTAAAAGAGTAATACCCAACTAGGTTAGAAACCCGAAAAGGGCGGCCTAGGTAAAAACAGGTTGCATAAAAAAAAAAAAAACACAAAAAAACAAAAAAAAAAAAAAGAGTTCACCAAAGTTGAACTACGAAGACCCGAGCTCCTCAAAATGAGGGGAACGTAGGCAAATCTGAAACGGTTCTGGTCTAAAACACAAATAAAAGTCATACTTTGGCATCAATACAATTGATCGTACCATGAAAGCGTCTCGAAAACTCTAAAGCAATTCAAATATTCATTACAAGTTAAAAGCTCTTTGATGAGTCTAAGCCCGATTCATTCCTACAACCGACAACCCGCTAAAGGAAAACTAAGGTACATAATCAAACTAATGTGTCCTGGCTATGGCAAGAAAGGGATACTGAAATCTCGTGAGTCACTCCAAGCCAATTTCGTATCGGCCTCTCCCTCTTCTTCCCCTCCGAGTCTTCTTTTTCTCGAACAGAAAATGTCAAGTGTTCCTCCTACCAAGCTCCGTATAGGGACAAAGGTCTTCATCAAACCAGCCTCTTCGTGGCCTTAGTAGCTCCCAAATAGCGTCATCCCTCATCTCCCGTAACCTAGCCGGTAGCATAGGAGCCCTCCTCTCCCGTCTCTAACGTAAGCCTCATAATCGGTCACGCCGTCTCCGCTCCCGTCGCGAGGGCTGCCCTCGCCTCGCCCTCCTCCTCTCGTAAATGTGTCCTCCGCACCCACAAATGGCCTCACGCCGTCCGAAAATAGCCACCCGAAGTCTCTCCTGCATGCCTCTCATACCAACTCCAGGTACCAAGTGGTCGTGAACACCGGTCTCTGACGCTCATAAGAATGACCCGAGGAGGAAAGGCATCATACCTCCATGCTCGGGAAAGAAATGGAAACACCGAGGGATCATCCATAGAAACAGTGAGCCCACCACCCCGGTGGCTATATCATCAAAACCCTCCAAGGGAACCTCGCTCCAAGCCAAACCGTCTCGTGACTAAAGCCGGGATATAGAAGCCGGACCGGGCAAAGCCCCTGGCTACGACCACGGAGACCCATCCCCGAAGCACTCTTCGAGTCTCCACCCGCCACCGAGGCACCGACCATCTGGAGGCCTTCTTGCATTCCGGCGACCCGCTCATCCAACGCTCCCACGAGCCCCCGATCATCAAAATCTACATCAACACCCTCCCCGGCAAAAGTCCAAGGTCCTGATCATATCGAGGTTTCCCGAAGAACCCCAAACGCTCCATCACCCACAGTGGTCAAGAGAGAAATGGGCCGCCCCGCGCATATACCGCCTCCCGGTAGCTAACTGCCGAGAGCATGAAAAGTCTCCCCTGTAATCAAAGGAACGACATCTCCGCCTCAGCGATGCTGAACGACGCACATCCAAGAAAGACCGATGGCGTGATCCCAAAGGAATGTATCACGAACAGAAGTTAAACATACAAAGTGCAAAGGTATCCCAATAGGCATCATCTACCAAACCCAGGCCCCTGCAACTGGTCGGGAAGACTGTAAATATCGAAATGATAGGACTGCTGATCATACCTCATGCGCTTCCTCCGGGAAAGATGAAGAAGGACGCACAATCTGTCGCAAAGAAAAGAAGTCTCTCCTGCAAAGCAGAACCGCTATCTCTTCCACTG